>JACXGM010000916.1:47835-61930 GCA_016801145.1 Umbra pygmaea
AGAGAGAGAGAGAGAGAGAGAGAGAGAGAGAGAGAGAGAGAGAGAGAGAGAGAGAGAGAGAGAGAGAGAGAGAGAGAGAGAGAGAGAGAGAGAGAGAGAATTAAGAGGAGATAGGGAGTGAGAGATGGGGAAACAAAAGAGAAAGGGGGGAGAGAAAGCTGTTCATGTTTGGTGCGGTGAAGAGATGAGCCATTGACTCTCTGTGTTCCACACATCTGAAAAGAGAGTGAGAAGTTCAATGAAACAGTTCCTCTGAAGATTAAAGGACAATAAAACAACAAAGTGACAAAAACTAAGAGCTCTTTCTTAAGAATGTAACCCTCTTAAGCAGCCTCACATTTTCAAGTTGTCTTTTATCTAAACAATGACATCCGCTATTCAGTAGATGGCTACTGTATTCTATTATTTACAGAAAACCAGGATCACCTTCAGTCAATAGAGGGCAATAGAACTACTGTAATCTTACAATATGTATACAATACCATCACTACTACAGGTAACAGAGGGCAATATAACAAATGTACACTGTTATGTATACAATTCCATTACCTCATATAGTCAAGAGAGGGCAATAAATCAACTGCACGGTTATCTAAAAATTACCACACTGACAGCACCGTTCCACTTCAATTAGGTTTCTGGAGCAGAAGGATCTTTGAGGAACACATGTAAAGTTTTGAACTGAAACCTTTTTTTATATACTTGTAAGCATAGATTATATTACTGTTCATTGTTTTAAGTTAGAATTCAGAATTTCTTGAAAAACTTTGATGATGCAGTCTCAATATTCAACCTTAACATGACAATACAGCCAAATAGATTAACTAGAATTACATTTTGGGATATCGAGAATAAAAAAAAAAAAATACCCTATAGCCAGGATTATGTGGACAACTGACCACCACACCCATGTGAGCTGGGTGGAAATCCATTCCAAAACCATGGTCAATAATATGGAGTTGGTCCCTCCTTTGCAGCTATACTGTAACTATGGCCAATCTTCTGAGAAGGCTGGAATTTGAGGCCATTCAGTCATAAGAGCATTTGTGAGGTCAAACACTGATGTTGGATGAGAAGTCCAGGCTTGCAGTCACCATTCCAATTCATCCCAAAGGTGTTCAATGGGGTAGAGATCGGGGCTCTGTGCAGGCCAATCGAGCTCCTTCACATTAAACTCATCAAAGGATGTCTTTATGAACCCTGCTTTGAGGCACAGTCATTTTGGAACAGGAAAGGGCCTTCACCAAACTTAACAAAAATGATGACGCTCCTAATAGTCTAAAACGGGCTTTGTATCCTGTAGTATTAAGATGACCCTTCATTGAAACTAAGGTGCCTAGCCCTAACCCTGAAACACAGCTCCAGATCGTTATGCCTCCTCCACCATTAGTAGAGTGGTCATAGACATGACTCTCCCCATTGAAAATAAAGATGGAAAACTAGGTACTACGCCATATCTGCAGAACATGTTTTGATCAGTGTGAGCTGATAACGGCTGAGGGTGGGTTTTAAACGGACAGGCATCTGTCGGATATAGTGACGTGCCCATTGTCTCTGGTTGCACATCTTGACAAGCCATGATATATGTAAAACATCCAAAAGCTGTGAGGTACCTCTCTTACTGATTTTCAAAACAGGCTTAACAGAGCCACATCATATCAAATGTTTGGGTGGTATGTAACTCTCCTGCTTTGTCGAGTTAGGACAAGGCTTTGCACATGAGACCCTGTTTCAATTTGTTTGCCTCTCTCAGCCATATTTATCCATTCTGTCCCATTTAACTTTCATCCAGGTAGATGTATCCACTTTTTAATGTTAAAATACTCCCCGAAATATACTTAAGAGTATACATGTGACCACAGGGTGAGCATCCGGATTGGCAAATTGATGCAAATGAGGAAATGCCTTAAACCTGCATTCTATCTGAATTCCAGCTAAAGGCGATACGTCTGGTTGCAAAAGAGCTTGGTTTCTGTAATAGTCTATACCAGGGGTGTCCAAACACTTCCATGGAGGGCCTAGTGTATGCTGGTTTTTGGTCTTTACCTTCAATTAGAGCATGATTAGGACCTAGATTGCCAGGTGAGGGGAGATCCTAACCAATTAGTGAGCTACTCCATCAGGCTTGTACAAGGTAAAAGCAAAAACCGGCATACACTAGGCCCTCCATGGAAGGGTTTGAGGACCACTGGTCTGTATAGTGGTGCTTAATCCTTGTCCTGGGGACCCACAGCCATTCCCTGTATTAGATGTATCCTAGAGCTAACACACCTGAATCAACTTGTCAAATACTCATCAAGCTCTTGGCTGCTGAAATCAGGTGAGCTAGTTTAGGGCTATATCAAAACTGTGAGATGGCTCTGGGTCCCCAGGACAAGGATTAAGAACCACTGGTCTATGAGAATGAGAGATATAATATACTTGATTTATTACCTCAGTAATTTGTCATAATGAATATATGGTCTTAATCACTACATTTAAGCCTTATGCTATTTATCATGATATTCATTTTTTGAATTCTGGTCTTGATGATTTTATAATCGGCGATAAAGCAAAGATCCGTTTAGGGTGTGGTTATGGCGTTTGGTTGTACGACAAGACACTCAAAGCAGTTGGCATTTCAATTTTTTCTGGTAAGTAACGTTACATTTTGTTTTACCTAATGTTTTAATACTGTTTTTTGTTAGCATCCCAATGAATATCTGTTAGCTAGCTAGATTACTCCTCCTTCTCGTCACAAATCGTCACATCCGCAACCAAGGTGTCTGCGAACGTAACGGCAAATTCGATGGCCCAAATCAGATCTTAACAAACCAATGGGTGATGTCACACATGGCTCCATCCAGTAATATATAATCTATGCATGTGACCCAATGTAACATATTCCATGGAGCATGAGTGCCACCCCATGGAAATTTATGTTCATATCACTTTCTATTAATACAACAGGTATTTGTGATATTTATCTTACCAATTGTATTACATTACTCTCAATACGGTTGTTACTTAAGGACACCTTTGGCCTACCCAAAATTTCCACCATTGTGAATGTTATGCAACGTGTATGTCTGTTCCTGTCATTGAGCTAGGTTTATATTTGTTGTTTTGAGTTATATTAAAGTACTCAACTCTGCACTTGCTTCTGCTTTGTGATACTCAACTCCTAGCGTGACATCCTACTTATGTACCTGTGGGCACTAATTGAAAAGCTGTGTGTAAAAAAGTGACATATATAATTTTGTTGGCATTCCTGGTGATGTCGATCATAATAAAATTTAATTATTTTAATGCTTTAGCTATGGATAAATTTACTGGTATTGTAAAATGCTCTCTGTTAAAAAATTGATATATCAGCCTTTTTTAACTACCCCATCACATTGTACGTACGTTGGATAATGATTCCATACACTATGCACAGACTAAAAGGCATAAATGATATTATATAGTATTTGCTTGGCGAAATTGCTTGCCAATTTTCATCATACATTTCATACAATTATACACCACATTCCTTATTTCAGGAGTTGGACAGTGCAATGCCTCAGCTTTTCAAACTGTTCTCATTAGTGGCAACAATTGGAGCTACATCTGTAGAAAGCAGCTTCTCCTGTTTAAATTTCCTACACTCGTAACACAATGGGCCAAGACCATTTAAGCAGCCTAGCTCTGCTGGCCATTGAGAGGACACGGGTCAAGTCACTGGAAGACGCCTAGTTAGTACGACAGGGCCACAGAGCATTTTCTTGAAAAGGAACGTAGGGTAGAATTTACATATTTATGGACAATTTTTATGATGAAGCTGAAAATGAGCTTCCTTCTTTGAAAGACCAGCAGCCGCCACTGATTATTAAATACTGTTCATGTTAACAACTTTTGACAGATTGTCACTGAAAAGTAAGTTCTGATTTCACTCCACACTATTCTACACAGTGCACCTTTACCTGAAAAGCATGACCTTATTTCCCGCCATGTCTCATCATGTAAAATTCAGATTTCTGCCTCACTAAGCCACACCTTCTGCCTTCCTAAGCCACACCTTCTGCCTCCCTAAGCCACACCTTTACTCCAGAGTTCCTCCGGGAACCAAAAAGGTTGCTAAAAAAAGTACTATCGGAATGTGTAATTATGAACAGTCCCCTTGCAATAGTTCATTGAGGATTTCCAAGGTTCCTTGAGTCCCCACTAATTCTGAATGGACTCACCTGCCATCTCCACTACGTTGATAAGGTGAGCACCCTGCTGATGAATCACTACTCTGGGGGATAGTTTAATTGTTTGGCTGGCTCTGCCTAGGCCCTTGGCTCAGCATGTGGTTGGAACTAATCTAAGACCGTGGGTATGGGGGGGTGTTTTACTTGGCCGCGGCTCTCAACCTTTTGTTTTTACAGATTGAAAGTCACAATTTTTTTTATCAGTAACAGATAATAGAAATGATATAACAAAAGATGTGCAAGTCAAAATATACAGTATGCATGAGAGACATTATTGCACCCTGTACGACGTGCCAGGCTGATTTTTAAGTGAATCTGCTCAGCAATATTCTGCTTTAGCCAATATTAAAATGTTAAACTATTAATGCAGGCCCCAGACAAAAGAAGTAAGCATAAATCCGACTTTATCCCTAACTTTAACACTAATTTCAGAAGCTAGTTATATTTGGCTACTTTGATTTAAATAATTTTATGATTTTAGGTAACAGAAAGAGTTTATCTGGCAATCTTTTGGTTTCTAGCATAATGCTATTAACACAAGGCTAACTGTTGAATTCCTGCATACTCCTGACACCAATAAAGAAGCATGTAAGTTTGTGAAATATTTTCATTTTATTAGCTGTTGCAGAAGAACAGTGAGAAATGCTATAACCTAGGAGGAATTTCATAAACATCAGCCTATGAAGCTTAACCAGGGGCAGTAATTATCCCACATGCAGAAATATATGTAATATTGTTGAATAATACCATTAATAGTACCATTTTTATTGTTTTTACTTTGGAAGGAAAAAGATTATATGAAAACATTGAATAAAACAATGTAAAAAATAGTGGACCACATGCAGTAGTCTCCAGTTACAGGAAATACCCTGTCTGGATACACGATAAAAAAATCAACTACAGGATGAAACCCCTTAGGACAGGTTTAAAACCAATGGTCTATGTGTAAATCCCACTGGATTAGGAAATCTCGACCATGACATGGTATTTGGAGGTGGATTTACCTACTCCTCGCTTTCCGTGTTCATTACCACCAAGAACATCAAAGATAAAAGCAATATGTCACCTGTCAGGGCTCATTAAGAAACGAGGTGAGGACAGGAAGGATGGAGATGACTGGAACTACGTGTTCATGCACATCATCACGCCTGCACTAGTCTAAGTGTCTTTCCTACGCTCCTATTCCTCATCTGCTCTGATGTAAAAGAGGTGGACAGGGAAGAACAAAGTCCCAGTACTCATTTATCATTTTCCTTTTCCCTTTAGATCGTTGCAGATCAGGGAATGGAAGCTGGGATGGAACTGTGAGGCCCCTCAGTGTCTACCATTGCTAAGCAGGGAAACTGGCAGGACTGTGATGGAAGCTTTTGGAATAGTTGTAGCCCTGTAGTAGACAGAAAGGAGTTCTACTTTGCTTTATTTGAACATTCTTTGATAGAAATACGAATGGTGTGGTTGGCTGGCATTTAGCAGACCCTCTCATCCAATTTGACTAACAGTTAGTGTCTTCCATGGGCGCAGGGCAGCAGCTGTCATATTGCCTCTGAAAACATAAACACATACCCAAAATGTATGTTTTTAATGTTGCTGCTGGTATACACACAATCTACAAAATACACACAATCTACTGTATATAACATGGACAAACAATTACCTATACACAATGTGTAGGTCCCCCTTCTTTCGCCAAAACAGCAGCCCCATACGCAACAAACTGCAATGCACTGTGTGTTCTGACACCTTTCTATAAGAAACAGCATTAACATTTTCAGCAATTTGAGCTACAGAATTGGACCACACAGGCCGTCCTTCACTCCCTTCGTGCATCAATGAGCATTGGCCACCCGTGACGCTGTCGCAGATTCACCGCTTTTACTTCCTTGGACCACTTTTTAGGAAGGTACTGACCACTTTAGGTGGGAGTTGCCGTTTGGAGATGATCTGACCCAGTCATCTAGCCATCAAAATTTGGCCCCTGTCAAAGTTGCTCAAATCCTTATGCTTGCCCCTTTTTCCTGATATTCATTTTGTCCTCAAAGTTGCTGTGTTAGAAGCAGGATTCACGGTGACTCTGTGTGACATGGGTGGCCAAGGCTCATTGATTCAGTTGTGGCTCGATCTAACAGACAAGCTACTGTAGCTGAAACTGCTGAAAAGGTTAATGCTGGTTCTGATATAAAGCTGTCAGCACACAGCGCATCAACGTTTTTGCTTATGGGGCTGCTGTTTCGTCAGCAAAAGGGGGACCTTCACAATATTAGGCAGGTCGTCATAATGTTATGGCTGATCAGTGTATAATAAAATGAGATCTACAATGGCAACATAACGTTGGAATTACCTCGATTACTACATACATTGGTAAGGCAATTTGAAAGTAAGACATAACAATAGACAAACGCAGTCTATTGTCTATATTGAACAACTTATTTAAATAGTGCCGGAAAGAATAAGTGTGTAAATGCATAGACTAATGACTTTAAAAGGTAAATGGAGTCATGAGTCAGCAAATGTGAAATCCAATCAATGAGTTGATTTTTGTTGTTTAGTGTCAGGGTTCTACGGTGGAACCCAAAAGCAGACTAGACAACGTCAAAAAAGTGGATTCTGAAATATATTGAAGGAATACGACAAACAGGGGTGAAGGAGTGCAGGGTAGATCGAGATGAAGGGCAGGCTCTTGAGGCTGTGATTCAAAACCCAAGGTGAGTGGTGATGCTTGGTTGGTGTGAACAGAAGGTTCTGGAATCCTAAGTTGGTGTGTGGTGGTTCTCCCAAGGTGAGTATCCTGGACAGAGTGCAGAAAACACGGAATTACTAAGCTGGCAAAGACAAAACAACAAACTGGCAAAATTAATTCTGGTATGTACAAGATTAAAATATAACATAGACTGGCGCATAAGTTTGACATACCAGTGCGAACTAACAATCTGGCACGGACTGGGTGTCCTCTTCTTAAATGCTGTGCAGGGAGCCTAATCAGAAACAGGTGTGATGGGTATAGATGGTCTTCAGGTGTGATGGAGATGTGAGGGAGAACCATGATCAGCAACCCGCCCCAAATAGGTAGCCAGGAAGCTGAAAACATCATGGGCAAGAATAACACAAAAACAAACTTACAAGACAAACATCCACACATTCACAGGAGTAACGTAGCGGGGACCGTGACAGTTTAGAGCTGCCCTGCCCTATAATAAACACTCCCACAAAGTTTGAGTGCGCTACAGGGGCGGACTGGCCATCGGGAGGATCGGGAATTTTCCCGAACGGCCGGTCCATTCCGGGCCAAACGGGCCGTCACATTTTACTTTGACGGCCGGTCGGACGTATTAAAACAAGTGACAGTAGGCTGAAATGGACAGGATGTTGCATCCGCAAAACTGCGCTCTGGCCCGTCCGTCAAATCGAGAGAGAGTTCCTCTATTCAAACGAGGAGAAACCCAGAGTGAATGATTGACGAACGCGGGGAGCGACAGATACAGCGCACGCGCACACGCGCGCGCCACCCCCTCCCCCCCCACCGCCGGCCACTCCATCCAAATTCCCGGGCCGATTTTTTTCCCAGTCCATCCCTGGTGCGCTATTCACAAGAAGCATTGCAAAATGTTTGCAAAAGAGCACTTTGATTTTCTTAAGCACTTTTGTCAAATATTCTGTGGACAGACGAAACCAAAGCTGAGTCAGTGTCCTGACCTCAACCCGATTGAGATGATGCGTCATGACCTCAAGACAACGATGGTTACAAAAAAAATTGTGACCACAGTGACATAGCTGTCCTGCACAGTGACTTAGGCCCATCTCTTGGTTGTCCTTGGAGGACTGGCTTTGATAAATGCAGTGTCATGATTTTTCCTCTCTTTAGAAAATAATATTTCTGTGCAGGCAGTATGTCCTGGTCTGGGCCTGTCCCAAGTGACATTTCACAAATCATATTTTCCAAGTGCTTTGCTAGTGTAATTTTGAAAACTAACTTTTAACTAATTTAAAATAAGGGATTATCAAGGGATTATTTTGTTAATTTGTGGAATAGCTATATGTTCCTGATGTTTACAAAGACATTCCTTTTAACATGTTATGAACAGTATACTTGTACAAACTTTGTTTTTTGAGTTTTTGTAGATGCTATAGTCATGCAGTCAACCTGCTTGACAATGACAGTGTAGAGTTAGCTAGCTATTTTGAAATAATTGTAAAAGTTTAAAGGCCCAATCTTGCACCCAGTGCAACGCAGCGCAAAACCCGAACGCAAGTGTCTTTGCTAGTTTAAGACCAACGCAGTTGTCAATTTCCCGTCCAGCGCCCATGGGCATGCTGGTCCAACAGGAATGTGTGTTCAGAAAAATTCTTGGTGTATTGCTATCTTGGGGCAACGGAAAGTGATTGCGCTATTAACCAACAAAAACCTGATCTAAAGTCAATGGCGCAGTATGTCATTGTAATTTTGAGCAAATTAGTCAAATGCACCTATGCTGATCCACAGCACGTGCACACTATGCTGATCCACAGCACGTGCACACTATGCTTGTTGTACACACACATGCAAAAGATTACAAATAAAAACATTACGGTGCAAATCTGCCCTCATAATAGCCATGTGGGAAAGGTACAAACGCGCCTGGCAGATAAATCTCTGATTGGTTTATTGCATGTTAAGCACAAAACACACCCATGAATTAACGAAGACACTTAGTACCACCCTTTTAGACCATGTGCCCGATGCATGGACCCTTTTTTCCACCGTCAAACTAGCAAAAGTCGTTTGCTAGTAAATAAGGTAGTTGCTGTAAATAAGAAATTGTTCTTAGTCAACTTACCTGGTTAAATAAAGGTTAAATAAAAATAAAAAAAAGTGGATTTGGACACCCAAATCGCACTTGCGCCATGCGCTTCACACCATGCGCTTAGGTCGTTAAAATAGGGCCTCTAGACTGTTTGGAGGTCATGATGAATCAGCTGTGCTAAGGATAGGTAAATGGCAGAACGATGTAAATTGTGTGATAATAGTTATTCTGTTGGCTACACAGTACTGAGTCTATGCTTTTAAATGCATCTGTTGTTATGTAATTTCAACCATAATTACAAGTTACTCAGATGGACTACAAGCATGAAACTAATAGTGTAGAGTACTGTAGCTAGCTGCTATGAAATCCTTTTAGTTATCCGTGACCCTTTCGGACTGTTTAGTTCTCATGTTGCATCAGCTATGCTAATAAAAACTAAATGGCAAAACAATGTTATGTGACTCAGAGTGTAATCAAGCTTGATACTGAGTAGCCAGCTAGCTACTATGAAAACATGTCCTCCATGCATGGCAAGAGGTACTCGTTGATTGTGCACAGAATGTCTTTTACAATAATTTAAAGTTGATCGACCCATGTTGTAACAGTTGTCTGTTGGAAGAGATTGAAGCAGGAGACAGCTTGAATCGTAATGGTCCTTTAAGGTGAAGCCGTACTAAGAAACAACTAAAGACCGGCACGCAGGCCTGCCATACACTCAATATGGTGTCTACATAAACAGGCAACCGCCTGGGATAGATATCTACATCAGATACTGTGTCTACATAAACACACAACGTCTGTGAATAAAGGAAAATATCCGGCTGGCTAGAGCATCTGCTGTCATACATAGAGACAGCAATAGCAGCGACTGTAAAATTAACAAGGAAGCACACACACCTGGGAAAACACAGAAACTATATAGAGACAGAAATGAGCAAACAGAGAATGATGTAATATATATAATTGCAATGGAAATATAGAAGGAAATGTCTGAAATGTCCAGAGAGAGGCGCCTGAGGACCTGGAACAGTTTACTCAGGCTGAGGGAATTGTGAAACATGTACAGTACATGTATTTACTCAGATTAAAGTATGTATAGGGAATGAATAAAACAAGGATCAAATGTGAATGTGATTGAAAATGTTCTGTAGGTTTATGCAAGTGTGATCTTTTAATGAGTATGATAATGATCGTCTAATTTAATGAAGCATTTGTTTGAAGACAGCGGCGTGGATAACAGCTTCACATCCTCTGCAATTTTGTTTATTTGCACACTTGGCAAATAAGCTTGTGGCTTCTGGACACCCTCCCACCCCTGTCTCTCAACAGTGATGAATGTGTTGTTGTAACAGACAGCGATGAGGTGAGGAGTGTCAGCCTCTGGGGTCTCCAAGGCCCAAAAATCACAGTCTAAAGGTGAATTCCAATTTTCTGTTTTACCCCTTCCCCTTACCGCTTCCCCTTAGATTTGCGCGTTCACGTCAGAGTAAGGGCTATCCCAATTCTCGTTTTGATCAAGGGGTAGGGCAAAGAAAACCAAGCATTTTTGTGAGCTTACTTGAAACCAAGGGGTACCCAGAATACACTGCTTAACCGGCAACAATGGCGGCCAATAATCGTCCAGAGAGTCCCATTAGAGTATTTTTGGCTTGAATAATTTATGTAAAACTTATGACAGACTTGTTTTGTGCTCTACACAGTCCTGTACAAATATATTTGCAACCATGTTCTTAATTGAAATGTTTTTCAAAATTGCTAGTTTGCTACGCTAACGTTACATTGCTGATTTGCACAACAGTCCTGCATTTCTCTGACTAGCCTTGAATGGACTCCATGCATGTCTACAGTTTTAACTAAACTCCATAGCAGGACATATAATTTGATATTAGTGCATACCCAAGTGGTGTATCATGTCATAGGGGTATGTTTTCATCCCTAGCCCTAACCACTCGGTTTCGAAGGACAAGGCCTACGGGTAAGACAAAGGGTTAGGGGAAGTAGGGGTAAGACAGAGAAATGGGATTCACCCTAAGTATCTCCAGCACAACAGTAGACCCTCAAAGCGTTTCTGCAGATGGTTTCTCTGAAATCTTCCTCTTGTGTGCTGTGAAGGTCCCAGGCTGGTTGGTTGAATGTGTTATAGCTCTTCTGTAAAAAGTAAATACTAGGATGTCATGATTGTCAGAAACACTAAACATATTAACCAGGTCTGACATTTCCCTCCCTCTCTTCCAACTGGAGTTCAGTTCCGGAACAGACCCCGCCCCTCAACACCACAAAACAGACTCTCCTAACAGCACTTTCAAATGCCAGGCCCAGTCAACAGGACAGTAGAGGAGGGAAGGCAGGATAGTCAGAAGAAGAAGTCATTTGTTCTGGCAATGTGTGTGTGTGTGTGGGGGGGTGCGTGTGAGAGAGAGCAAAAGTCGAAAGTGTGTGTGCTGGCGTCTCTGAAGTCTGCGAGTGAAGCACACATGCCGCACATATCTCTTTAGAGAATATGGATGTTGAAAATGAAGAAAAGTTTTCTCTTGGATAATGCTCGAAGAACAATGGCATTGAGAGTGAGAGAAGAAAAACTTTTCCTCCCGCTTCCATGAAATCAATAGAACCCACAGCTGTGCACTCAGCAAAAATAGAACGATGGATGAAAGAAAGAATGAAAATGAGAGGGTAAAAAACTGAACAAAGGCAGTTTGGGTCACGGAGGCAGGGTAAGAGCAAGAGATGATAGTTAGGATGACACATTAATTAGAGCAACATATGAACCGTCACTCCCTCTGTGTCACATTCTGATGTTAAAGCCACGTATGTACACGCCCATACAATCCGCCAGGTCAAAATCGTGCGCTGGCTAGTTGAAAATATACATAACAATTGTGACTATAAGGAATTTAAAAAATGTAGAAAAGGAAATATGGTCAGTTTGAGAAGAAATCTTAAATATTGTAAATACATAAAAAAATACTAAATGTACATGAATGTAGCAAGTGACCAGAGCATATGAAGTGTTCATGTTATCAATAGATCAGTGTAGCTGATGGAGGAACCTTATGGTCTGGGGGTAAAAACAGTGTGTGAGTCTGGAACTACATGACCTGATGCTCCGGTAACGTCTACCAGATGGCAGCAGTGGGAACAGACTATAACCTGGGTGGCTGTAGTCTTTTATGATGTTATGTGCTTTCCTCAGCATCGTGTATGGTAGAAGCCTTGCACGGGAGGGAGATGGCAGCCGATGATGCGCTCTGCTGATTTCACCACCCTCTGGAGGGCCTTGCGGTCAGCAGGTGCAGCTGCCGTACCAGGCACTAATGCAGCCTGAGAGGATGCTCTCAAAGGTACACCTTCAGGAAGTGTAGGCGCTTTTGGGCAGTTTTGTAGAGTTGCTCGTCTTAAAATCGTAATATATATTCTCAACTGTTATTTAACTTTTTTCTTGATTGCGTGAGCAAATTTGTCTAACCAGCATTCACTATTTTTAAAACAAATAACATGACACATTAGACACCAAATCAACTGTAATAACAATCTTGAGCTAAACTTGAACCAACACTAACTGCCATTTGGTGTTGTGGCAAGGTGTGGTTTGAAGCAATGAGTAATAGGAAAAACACAGTGTCCTTGCCAGAAGGGTTCACTAACCCATAGCCTCACCGTTGTTGAACTGGTAACTGAGTACAGCACTGATTCATGGTTATCAATCTTCACAAAGCATTTTCTGTTGTGGATTTGATGTACAAAGGTTCTACAGGCCACATGTAGGTACACATTTTATCCCTGTTTATCTTGTTTTCTAAAATCATGAAGAGGAAATGACTTACAGTGGAGAGGAAGAGATTGAAAATGGAGTAAAAGGTTCTTGAGACATGGCAAAAAAGAGAAAGGCCTGTGGTCTGCTCCTGAGCTCCACAGTAGAATTGAATGGTGTGCTTTGAATTGCTACATTTATTTTCCCCTCTTGTGCCATTATTGCTTTGATTCATTTGTGTTGTCAGAAACTGAAGCACAACGAATCTTTTCTCCTTCCTTCGGTCTCTGCCTCACTCAGCAGACAGATGGACTTGGCTATCTCTCCACGCAGCTAGAGCTCTTCAGTTCAGGTGAGGAGATTGACTGAAGTACATGAGAAATTATTATTTGTCTTGCAGAGGGAGATTTAGTGTCTCTTTGTTTATCCTTCTAATCCTCTGTCTTTCTCTGTTTCACTCTATTCTTTCTCCATCTGTGTCATCTCTCAAAGTAATGACGATGGGACAGAGTTCTGACATATTAGCCTGTGGTTTTGGATTGTCTGATAGTGAAAGCAAATAGCTCAGACACACCTTCCACTGGTCAAAGGCAAGTGGTAATTTCACGGTTTATTTGTCTCTTTGATCCTTACCTGGTGTGTAGTATTTGATCTTCTTCTGTTAATGAGGCCTGTCTCTCCATTCACTCCGGCCCGTGTCAACCCCCCCCATTCAGGCAGACAGACAAGCAGGCAGACGGACAAACGATTTCTCTACATCAGGTCTTGGTGTAGATTCAATTGCCCCCCAGAGAGATACTATCCTAAAAACTGCTTCAAATATCATGTCTCTTTTTCTCTGTGACAGAATTTCATGTAATACCGATATTATATATTCTGAGATACAGTATGCAATCCGTTATTGGTGCTAAAATGCCTTTGTTGAGATTATGTATAGAACCATGAAACAGGTTATGGCACCAGAATATGGTTCTGTTGTGGTTACAATTATTTTGGTGCAAAATAGAATAGTTTTTCATCATAAAGTCTAATTTGAAAAGCATACTGTAACTTTCTATAAATTATTGTCAGCCATTTAATATTGACACAGTTCCACAGGTGTAATGATTATGTTACATTGAATGGCTCAGGATTTTTGAGAAGAGAATACAGAACCTACGCTGTAGAAAAATACATTTTTTATTGAAAGTAATAAAGTATATTATAATACAATATATATGACACCTAACAAACTTTCTCCCCTTCAACCAACCAACTCATCCACTCATCCTTCCACCCCAGTCCCCTCTCATTCTCTCTACCTGTTCCTACTCCGTTCATCCACACAGCCACCCACCCTGAACCCACACAGCCAC
>JACXGM010000917.1:0-33692 GCA_016801145.1 Umbra pygmaea
GGCTAGAGCCTACACTGTACCTCGTAGGGTTCCCCCGGGCTAGAGCCTACACTGTACCTCGTAGGGTAACCCCGGGCTAGAGCCTACACTGTACCTCGTAGGGTAACCCCGGGCTAGAGCCTACACTGTACCTCGTAGGGTAACCCCGGGCTAGAGCCTACACTGTACCTCGTAGGGTACCCCCGGGCTAGAGCCTACACTGTACCTCGTAGGGTACCCCCGGGCTAGAGCCTACACTGTACCTCGTAGGGTACCCCCGGGCTAGAGCCTACACTGTACCTCGTAGGGTACCCCCGGGCTAGAGCCTGTACCTCGTAGGGTACCCCCTGGGCTAGAGCCTACTCCTTTACCCAGATGAACAACCAGTGGTCTATTACAAATTCAGTTCAGTTATTATCCGATCTGTTAAAGGGGCAATGTACAAACAATATTTCAGGGCAAGCAGAAAATGATTGCAGGCATATTTAAAAATACATGACAATAATACTGCTTGGGTGATTCTTTTCAGCTGGAAAACGCCCACCAGACGGCGTTGAAGAGCAGTGACTTTGCCTCATCTACAAGAGAAGAGCTGTCTGGTACCAAGCTCCGCATTGAGACTCTCTCTTCCCAGCTCAATCACTTTCAGAAGCAGGTACCTGGGGCGATGGGGGGGTGCGGCCTGTCCATGCTGATCTTAGGCCAAATTTAAGTTTACAGAAGGAACACTGATCCTCTGTATTCACTGGACCTTTACTATGAAAGTTGACTTGATAACAAGGAAGAAAATGTAGGTAAATTAGAAGAACATGTCCAAGAAGGACATTTAAATGTATTAAAGATGCCTTCTGTGATATTAGGCAATATTTAGAACTATTTAGGCCTCCAGGTTCTAAAGAAGGTGAATTTAGGTGCCCTAGAGCTAAAAGGGTCCCCAATCGGGACTATTTCCCTGAAGTGACTAGGTTCGTATTTTCTCTCTTGTTTTGCTATGTTTTAGAGGTTGTGCTCACTCTGCAAACTCATTATACGTCACCGTATAGCTCTGGTTTGATTGACAGCTCTGTCAATAAGACTTCCCCTATGTTAGCAAACCATACGTCACACATTTGTTGGGAATTCTCTGCCAGACGCGGTAAGGGAATGCCTGCAATGCCAAAGAAACACTGTCGGGTTTCAAGCTAACTACGGTAAGACGATGATTGCAACAAATAGTTAAAGTGCAACTTTAAGTTTAGGGCAAAAGTTACACTGAATGTTATTGTGGTAAGAGTTAGGTTTCGGAAAACAGAAGTTGGTAGTGATTTTGGTGTAGAAACAACCTTACAATATATTGATTCTCATCAGGCATTTCTAAATCACAGTTCAGCATTTTCTGTTGGGTTTATTTGTGTATTAGATGTTCTGCAAACTGTGTTTGCGTGTTTGTATTTGACCGAAGTTCCAGAATCGGGTTCTTTCCTAGTAGACGTGAACAGGATGCTTACAATAGAACAGGAATTAATAGACAGGATACAAAACTGTAATTTATATGCCTGTGACTGATCCTTCCTATTTTCTCTCCTCAGAACAGCGCCTTGGAGGGCCGCGTGCGCGACCTAGAGCGGACCCTGGATGGGGAACGTGAAGCGTGGCAGAAGCGCCTGAGCCACAAAGATGAGGAGATGTCGGCCATGAGGGCCCATATGCAGAGCCAGCTGGAGGATTACGAGCAGCTACTGGATGTCAAGCTGGCCCTGGACATGGAGATCAACGCCTACCGCAAGATGTTGGAAGGAGAGGAGCAGAGGTAAGAGGAACACAGTATACAGCGTGCGCCTTCTCCCGTGCTCAAGGATGTGCTCAAGGATATGCACCGGAGACCTTCTGGAGCTAGGGAATATGAGTGAAACATCCCGTGCTTGACTCCTTAAACGTGCAATATGTAATTTTTGGCCACCAGGGGGCTGTCAATCAAAACAATAGCAAAAGATGTACTTGGATGACGTCGGGAGGTTGCGTGGGATCATGGGTTTTGTTATCGTTGTCAATGACAACCTTCCAATCTAGCGTCTCCGGCAGAAAAAATGTTCACTGACAAAATAATGTATTGTTAAAAATATAACTTTATTCACGTTATGTTTGGCGACTCCCTGGAACTTAGAGCAACTATATTATATGACGTCATTGACGGGCGACAAAAAGAAACGTCCCGTGTCTTCAAATTAAATTACAAATTTCTCTGGCTTTGAAAGTTGGTGGAAACATTTAGGATAATGTAAGTACACAACTAAGAAATATATATAATATATGTATAGTGATGTTTTCTTTCAATGCAAAGTATGTATTTTGTTATTGTTTTGATTGATATTACATATTGTACCTTTAAAGTTAAGAATCTTCTGAAGGAGGGACTGAGTTACAGTGGCTCTCAAGAGTTCCCTGCCCCTTGGACTGTTTCAGATATGGTTTTACAACATGGAATCAAAATAGATTTTATTTAATTTTTTCCCTCCCTATTCCCTCTAATCCTTGGCCTTAGTTCAGACTGAGAGTGGGCCTGAGCAAGGTGAATTCACAGCCCATTTCTAAAGGGGCGTCACCAACAGACGCCGCTCAAATGCCTCTCAGCGCAATTGGATATATCAGACTTTTGCCCGCCTCAACGGTTGTGATGGGTGCCTCGATTTAGAAAAATTAGAAATGGGCTTGAATGGCCTCTTGGCCAGACTGACCTGCAGAGCAAATCTAAATTTGCTGGACGTCTGTCAGGGTTCTCCCAGACTAGATAATTCTGCCTTGTCGGCAGCTCCACAACTCCTTCATCCAACCACATGTTGTCAAGTCGTTGATTCTTTTTTGCACCGGTCATTCAACACGAAAGCCTTTATTCAGATCATGTATGGGATGATTATGTTCACCAATTATCCATCATTGAATTTACAGGCGCTAAAAGATTAGCATCCACGTGCGCACACAATCTATTTACAATTCATTCCCTTTTAAATAGGTACTGCGCCGACACTTGCAATTGTAGTTTGACAATTTTCTGTCATTTATATTGGCCACAATGCAATGCCGTAAATACTAGTGTTATCGTTGTATGACGCACTAAAGCAATCTATACACGTGTGCTTTCAATTAATGTGACTGTGCAATGCTTGAGAAGCATATCTCGAATAGTAAACTCCATGGTGATTCCAGAACCTGGGTAGCAACGTCCAATCAAGCCTTCAAAGTGTTTGTACTGACGGATGAACCCATCATATATTACCTGCAGTTATGACACAGAGAATATAAGAATGTTCTAGTGAGCTGACAATGGAGGATGTGTCTAGCATAATTAACATTGAACAAATGAGATGTACATGTGTGTTAACACAAAGCCAACATCTATACAAGTTCTTCTATAATTGTTTTTGGTGGCCATAGATAAATACAAATCATGGACTGCCATCTTGTTCATAAACTGTTCTTCTTAATTTTGGGAGCTAACTATTTAATCTACTGTTAGAAGGGCATGAAAGGACATGAACAAGGACATGGAAATAATAATGTTTGTTCTGTTTTTAGACTCCACCTCTCTCCCAGCCCCTCCCAGCATGCGGCCGTAGGGCGCACACATGCACACGGTGCACGCAGAATCATCAGTGCGAAAAAGCGCAAGAGTGACGGCCACACAGGGTCACATACCTGCAAAATCTTGCAGCACACCAAGGCCCACAGTCACATAATTTTGTTTGACATCGATGTAAAGGGGAACTACGTCGTGCTGAAGAACAACTCTGACAAGGTACCAAACCCGCGGCGCCACCACCTCATTGTGACTGATCAGGATAAATTAAGTAATTACAGCCTTGTTTAAATCTTACCTCATTAGAGACACAAGCCACCTTTTGATGTAATTAAATAATTTCATTTCGACTTATTTGTCCAGTTGTAACTGTCCTTTCAACTAGGGGTGTGAGCGTTTAAACGTTTTTACATCCTAAACTTTAAGAATAATTCCTTAAACGCTAAATGATTCATTATTTATTCCACCAAATTAAAATAATAATAATTGTTATTATTATTATCAACGAATGAGTACCGTTCATAAGATCCACTATCTATAACGCAACATAACTACTTAATTTGCTGGAGCTGCAAAGCAGATCCATCCAGACCGTAACAGAACCAGGACTGAGAACGCAATGAGGCAAGTACATTTCTGCTTGTAAGTTTGCATACCCTGGCAGAATTTGTATGATGTGTACCATTCTTTAAAGAAAATGTGTGATCAGACAAAACACATTTATTTTGAAAGTTTAATTTGAATCCTATTACTATCAGGCATCAATGAATAGCACACTCACTAAACAAAAGTTGGAAAGTCCAACTGTGTCCCATGCACAGCTTTCGGGCTTATGAATGCAAATTGTCCTCCATTGTTTTCTGATAACATGCTACATTCATCTTGCCATAATTTTTTACTAAATTCCTACTGCCGCTGCAGCTCAAACACCCCCACATCATCAAAACTCGTACACCATGCTCTACAGTAGGGATAGTTTACTTTTCGTCATAGACCTTGTTGACCTCTCTTTCAACATAGCGTTTAAGGTTGTGACCATGAACTTCAATTTTGGTCTCATTACTTCAGATGACTTTGTTCCAGCAGTTTTGAAGCTTGTTTCATAGACAGCAGGCTGTTTTGTGGCGTTTGTGCAGAAATTTCGACCGTGCAGCCCATATTTGTTCAAGAACTTCCTTATTGTGCATCTTGAACAGCCACTCATTTTTGCAGAAAAGCCAGGATTTCAGCTGAACTTGCTTGTGGGTTTCTCTTTGCATCCCGACTAATTTTCCGCAGTTGTGGCTGACACCTTTGTTGTTCTATCTGATCATGGTTTGGTATCAACCGAGCCTCTATTTTTCCACTTCTTTATCAGTTTAAACAGTACTGTTATCTTAAGATTTGAAAATGGCAATCCTTGTCCTGATTTATGAAGTTGAACTACCTTTTCTTGCAGGTACTTTGACATGGTTACATCTAACTAAAGGAAAGGTTTTCTGCATGATCAGTCATATTTTCTGAAAATGGCCAATATTTCACAAATTCTGCCGGGGTACTGTATGTAAATTTGAGTGCAACTGTAGTTATCATTGCGTCAAACAGAGAGGAGCTAAAATCTTGGTAGCTAAAGCTAGCGTTGGCTAATTATAAATACAAGACCTTTTAAACTTGAGTTTCCTGTTCTTCCAACTCATGAAAGATGCTATTTGTAGAATTCAAGCCGTAACAATGGAACTACTTTCTCTGACCAGCTTTTTCAGATCAAAGGCTTTTCAATATTTAAAATATCATTAAGCTGGTCACTTAAAGAGAATGTAGTTCTGTTTTCACTCTGGATTTCTAAACAGTGCAACTTTTAATAACAATGAGGTGATCTACAGTACTTGTTGTTTTGTGTTCACATGCATTAAGGTAAATTGTAGAAAATCAGTTTTTTATAGAAAACCATGACTTGTAATCCTTATTGAGCAAAGTATCCTTAGTTGTCCTTACTCTTTTCTGTCCATTTTCTTCAGTTTGTTGTGTAATATTACTACCCTGCTGTTTGTTGCACTTCCAGGAGCAGCCACTAGGGGGCTGGGTTGTGAGGAGGACTCACTCAGATTCGCCGGACATAATCTTCCAAATCCCCTCGTCTTGCGTACTGGCCGGAGGCAACACGCTCACTGTGAGTACATGCATTGGAGACTGCGTTTACTTGCATGCATCTACTCTAAGCAGACATTTTACATCTCATGTTATTCTTTTAATGAGAGCAGTACATATATTTTCTAATTTTTTGTTTTCTATTGGACTCTTGTGGAGAATGAATGAATAACACTGCTGTTGCTAGTACTATGCTCTACCTTCTGAGCTGTAATTATGATCCACTTGACAAAAGAAGTGGTGAAATTCGACTATTATCATAGCCAGCTCACATGTCGGTCGGTCTATCTGTCAGATCTGGAGCTCTGAGGCTGGAGTAGAGGCCTCTCCAGGGGACCTGGTGCTGAAAAACCATAGGAACTGGGGTCTGGTCAACAATGTGACGATCAGTCTACTGAGCCCAGATGATGAGGTGACTACTCACTGACTTGCAGCCCAATGTAGGTCTCTGTTTGTTTGTTTGTTTAATCATTATAGCGTCCCAATGGTAATTTTGTCAACACTGGATCTCTACGCCAAGACTCAACATTCTCCCAAGTTTAGTTAGAATTGGACCAGTGGCGTTAAACCCACAGTCCAGACATTAACACCGGACAGACAGGGGAGCAACCCTGTCCTAGGTCTGCAGCCCTGTCCTAGGTCTGCAGCCCTGTCCTAGGTCTGCAGCCCTGTCCTAGGTCTGCAGCCCTGTCCTAGGTCTGCAGCCCTGTCCTAGGTCTGCATCAGATATTTAACTAACAAGAGATCAGGGCCTTGGGGAGCGGTCTCTTGTTCTGGTCAGCGGAGTGTCTAACGTGTGGTCCTGTGCTGATGTGGTCACCAGATGATGGCTGAGCTGTGCGTGCAGAGGACAGGCGAGGAAGACTCTGAGGTGGAGCTGGAAGATGAATATGTGGATGTCAGCAATATTCAACTCCTCCGAAGACAGGTACTCCAGCTTTCTTTGAACACACGAACTTGATGAAACAGGAAAATGCACCCATTCACCTCAAAACACTGATCTTTTACAAACACACACACAGCGTTATTATAACAGAGACTTAACCTATATTAGTTATGATACAGTTTCATCACGATCGTGGATCAATGTAAGTTCCTTTTGTTTGGAGTGTGGTATTGATTTAGCTTCAGGGAGGGAAGTTTAATCAAACCCAGTTTGATTATTGTTTTGGTTTTTATCTCACTGTTTCCCTTAAAGCCAAAGAAAAAGAAAAAGAAATGCTGTGTGCTGTTGTGAACAGCCTTACTCCTGACAGAGAGCTGTAGGTGAGGAGCTGACTGGAATAGCATGGCTGTGGACTTGTTTAATGCTTCCTAAATTAAACCCTACTCCCTATATAGTGCATCCGGGCATTAAAGGAAAGAGGGAGATATTTGGGTTGAAGCTCCTGCTTGTTTAATGCCTACTACAGCTCATATTAAAGCTCTAACAATGTGATACTAATGGCACCCTATGTGGAATGGCTGTTGTCCAGGCAACCATTCTGCAGAACTGGCAAAAGTCAACAAATGGCACAAAAATGCCCTTCTCTGTTGTACTTCTTAGTCTGTGGGCAAAAAAGACAGAGTTTAGTTTGGGACTTACTCTGGGACTAGAATAAGTCTAACCAAATCTTATTAAGAGGCCAAATGTGTGGGTCCGTTAATGCTCAGATAACATGAGCATGGCGTAACCCCTGGCTGGATGCTTGTCAATGTGGAGCTTGTGAGCTGCATGTGTCTCTCGGGAACCTAGTTGGTGGTTTGCAAGTTATTTACATTTTTTAGGGACTAATTTGAGGGTTCTTGTAATTACTCTGAATACACTAACCTACTGTAGGTAAGTCTAAATGAAGGCATACTGGAGTGGGTCATGGCTGCAGTTCCTCCCTTTGCGATGGGACAGCTTGGTTGACTTTTGGTTTGGTCTCAACCCTGTATGAGCTACAGTAAAGTGGCTGTGTCCTGGCTTGGCTGTGTCCTGGCTTGGCTGTGTCCTGGCTTGGCTGTGTCCTGGCTTGGCTGTGTCCTGGCTTGGCTGTGTCCTGGCTTGGCTGTGTCCTGGCTTGGCTGTGTCCTGGCTTGGCTGTGTCCTGGCTTGGCTTCTAGTCTTAGAACTGACCATAGGTAACAGTGACCATGGTCTGTTTTCATGGACTCACTAACATGAAGGCACTATGTTACTGCCTGTGTTTCTAAAGGAATAAATTAATCGCTTTGGAGGCTCAACAAATCACAACACAGGCATACCTTGACGGTGCATTTTAAAACCATTAGCAGGCACAACTTTCAGTGACTTTAGGTAAGATTGTTCATACAAACTAGCCACTTAAATGCATTAAAAATAAATACTTTGGGATGCTTTTCTTTTTCGCTACTATTTTAAGCAGTAACGTAGTGCATCAATGCAAAGAAGTCCAACACAACCCTTGTTTGTGTGTGGGGTTTGTTTGGCTAACTGTGTGTTTGTGTGTGGGGTTGGTTTTGGCTAACTGTGTGTGTGTGTGTGTGTGTGTGTGTGTGTGTGTGTGTGTGTGTTTGTGTGTGGGGTTTGTTTTGGCTAACTGTGTGTGTGTGTGTGTATGGTTTGTCTTGGCTAACTGTGTGCATTTGTGTGTGCAAATATGTGAGGCTAACGGATGTTTTGTGTGTTTCAGGCTTCGACAGAAACAAATGAAAGTTGCTCCATCATGTAAACCCCACCACAGCACTGATACAGCACTGTTTCCTGGATTGTCTTTGAGCTGGAGTTATTGGTTATGAGTATTTGCCTTTGAAGTTGAAATGACTCACATAACTAATCAAACATAAAACTGATACCCCCAACATTGTAGTTTAACGCTGAGCTTCATTTAGCCCCCCACGTAAGACACTACCCAGGGAGTTTGACTACTGCCTATTTGATAGAAATCTCCTGTATAAACTGGATGATGATGATGATGATAAAGAAACTCTGCTACAGTATATTTATGATTTCAACAAAGATGTTTCCTAAACCAATGTTTGTGGTGTTAAATACGGCTGCCTATGCCAAAGAGATAAACAGTGGTATATCCTTCATGTAGAAGTTCAGTATAGCAATGGCTTGTGCTGTGAATGTCCATTCTAATATTTAAATGTTTATATAGCACAAGCAGACCACAGTTCAGGCTTTAATACTTCATCACCATTTGCCTACTTCTGTGAGCGAGATTGGAATTCCCCCTATTTGTATTTAAATGTAACATAGTCATTGTCAATTTTAATTTTAAGAAAGTACTTTTCATATTCTTTGTCTCCTGAATATGTTTAAAATGTCATGCTTGTATAGTATTACAGTATGTTTGTGCAATAACATTTCAATAAAGATTGTTCCTAATTAATCTGGGTGGTTTATTGTAGCTGCAGTATTCTCTGCCTGTAAACATAATGGGAAAGCTTTGTGCTAATATCCCATTTAGAAATGCTGTAGTAACACGTTTAGTAGTGATATAACAACAGTATTAGGTCAGTACAAGCAGCAACACAGATGGGGTGAACTTACATTAATATCCTCCAGACTTTGAGTGAAATGTTTGGCCAGAGTAAGGATTTTCTGGGGTCAGGCGATGGGCTGTAATGACTAATCATTCCAGACTGACTTAGCTAGGGATTTTTCTTTTTTTATTCACTGCAGAGCGTACAAGATTTGGGAGAAACCTCACCACTACACATGTTAGTCCGGACAGTTTTGAAAATGTTATCTCTACATCTCCAAAGTACTGCTGCCTATTAATGTGTGAAATATCCTCACAGAAAGGCTTGGTCCTCAGATGTTTGCTTGCCAGAAAGGTCCAGGCTAATTTACTGTCTCCTTGTCAAGTATTTGTTAAAAAAAAATAAGTAGATTATGGGGCCTTCATGTTTCTTGCAGCACAAATGCATCACAGTGGTCAGTGTTCGTATCCTAGTTGCAACATTCCGACAATGCGTGCACATTCAGTAGGAATTAAAACTCATGTCCTTGTTGAAGCATCGTAGGTCTGTGTACAGTCCCACCACTGTGTCCTTTTGAAATGTCTGGCATGTTTACAATCCATCTACACCATTATCCTTGTTGAGAAAACCAGTTATATTCTAGAAACGTCAGTCTCAATGTCTAGAAAGTGTGCACCCTGTACTCCATACCATTCCAGCTAAACCACAGTCTCCTTGCTGGCGTCCTTGCTATGGAAGCTAAGGTTCAGAGTGTGATGTGTGTGCAGGGTCCTTTCTGGACTGAGGATCTGTAACCTCACTCTCTGGTCTGTCCTTTTCCACGTCCAAAACAGGTGGATGTGATAGCGCAGCGACACCTGGTGGTGAAAAAGAACTATTTTTACCAATCATTAGGGCAGTGGTTCTGGATTTTTTGGAATGTGACGTGTCAAAGATAAAAATGCATTTCGGCCAATCTGTGGAATCCACTCTTCTTAGCTGTTGCGGTGTTCGCTAGGAGCCTAGCTTACTCAAACCCTCTTGTAAGTTTTTTTCATAAACGTAATTTACCATTGACAAATAATTCGCCTCAGTACATTAACTAAATTACATGTAGATTTTTTTATATCAATCATATTTTCTCAATCAGCAAAGGATATCAGATTAATAATAGATCATTTATTAAGCGATAGTATGTTTTGTTTAGAAAATATTGAAGTATGAAGTTAGAAGAAGTCAGTTTTTTTACTTGAAACCTACACTATGTAACTTTTAATAAAAATAAAAAAAATACAAAATTAGGTTTTTGGATTTGTAAACGTTAGGAAATAGCATATTGAATCCAATTAAATAATACAAAATACAGACAGTAGTAGAATAGCAAATTCGACTTTTCACAATATCTAACTATAGAAACAAATTCATATTATGGACAAAATAATAAGGTGTATTTTTGGATATTGGTTTTATTGTCACTGTAATATTCCTTTGTTCAGTAAAAACATATGTATATTAAAAATAAAAAAATCTATGTGAAATTCGGGCCAACAGGACAAATGAATGGAACTTTACATAGTGCGCCCTTGATCACCAGCACTGCGGCCAGGAACAAGCACACGAGCTGGCTTTTCCCTTCTTGTTAGCAGATATTTCAGGAAAGCATGTTTGAAACCAGACATCTAGCATTTTTTCTTTGTGAAAGAACATTAGGTGTAAATATTTGTTACGAATTCGTTTGGACAGAGCCATAACTCATTCATGTAGCACTTGCGCTAACTCGACCCTGTTCTTTCTCAGAGAAAGCGAAGTCTAATGAGAGCAAAAGTCAAATAATTACTTTTAGCAAATTGGGAGCATACACAAATTATAGATGTTCATCACTATTTACCTTTAAGCAATGTAAATTTTTTTGTTGAAATTACTTTTGGTTGCACAACTATAATATGATATACATTTTATTACACAGTATACGACAATGAAACACCAATGGAAAGGTCGACATTTATAGGTCAAAAATGGGGGAGGGTGTTAATTTTTGCTCTGGGGAGTGCTGTGTGTATCTTTAGGGGCAGAGGCGAGGGAAGTGAGACTTTTAGAGGGGCTTCAAAGGGATTTTTGTGGTATAATTTAAAGTATTCCACCTCCCCCTGCTTTGTTTATGGTACCTCCTTATATACGAATGCTAACTGAAGAATGAACCACCCTTTTAAGCATGTGTTCATTCTTATAGTTAGCTAAAATTGTATGTGCAGTACAGTGTACACTTAATACTGATTAATTTGTTTTTGTTGCACACTATACTATAACCAAGTGTATTAATATACAGAATATGTATGCCGATAAAATATTATAAATAACATACATTAAGTTCAGTATACCTATTAAAATATTAGTTGGCTAACTAAATGACACCTGCTTATGTCTCTTATTAATTAATTAATTATTTTTATTTATTTATGCATAGCTGGTCAGGTGGGAAATAACCTTCAAAAGCTGGGCCTACTTTATTTTATTTTATTATTTGTTATAATTAGATGAGAATATTTTTGTATTGGGGAAGATAGGACAGTTTTTTTATTGATATAAAGTTTGACCAGCCCCTTCCCTCAATAAATAAGGACAGTTAATAACCACCCTTCTAAATTTCACCATAATCGAATAACCCACCACAATGCAAACCTCACCACAGTCCAATAACTTACAACTCATCACAGTTCAATACCTCATCACCAATATATCAGTACAGTCAATACTCTCACCACAGCCCAATGACTCACCACAGTCCAGAAGCAGTAGATAGTAAAGAGTGCCAGTGTAAGCACAATGAGTCCTACAGCCTCCATGCTGTTACTGTAGTAAAGGTCCAGGGCACCCTGCATACACAACCATCCTGATAGGCAAGCAAGCGGCGTGATGAAAAGGAAGCAGATAATGTCACCGCACAGTGTCCATCTCTGGTGCTGCATTGATGGCGATCCCAGCCACTGAGGAAAGAAGGCAGGCGCATAGGGAAGAGAGTTGTAAAAGATCATCTGAATATACTGTCGTTGGTGTGTACTGTAACTGAAGAAGTACAATGACCAGTAGCTTATGTTCGCTTTGGATGAGTGAAAACAAACGAAACTTTTCACCTCAGAATGTTTCAACATTCTGTTGAAAAATTCAATCTTTTTGCTGTAAAATACTGGCCCTTAGCTGTAAAAAAAATAAAACAATCCTAATGAAGGTGTATGTGTAGGTCTGTATACGTAATACACAATACTGTACATTTGGGAATTTCTGATAATTCTCCAAAATGTTTTGTAGCTGGTCTCCAATAGGAAAACATTATTATAGCAGAGAGGCTATAAACGTCCAATGGGGGCTATTGACAGAATAGGAGCTACATTTAGGTTTAGGTATTTGAAATCAATGTAGTTTAAGCATGAGGTTTAGGTCATAAGGGTTACAGGCTTAGTTCTGTTTTTACATTAACATTTTTTTATCCATAGCGACTTACAGTTAAGTACAGGGACATTCCCCTCGAGCAACTTAGGGTCCAAGGACACAATGACATTTGGTCGGGAATCTAACCGGCAACTTTCCGACAATAAATCTGACTACCTGACCACTGAGACATCTGATGATTAGTTTGAGGGTCAACGGACATTCAATATGGTTTTCTGTTCTCTGTATGAGAAAAACAGGCATACTGTATATTTGTGTCCCTTATTGGTCAGCTGTTAGTCCATAACACACGGTTGATAATCAGCAAGTTACTTGGGGCCAGCGGCCAACACAAGTGACAGGCTAGCAGGAGATCCTAATACAAGGTGATGTAATGTCCTGTCCTGTCCTGACCTGTCCTCTACAACCCAGAAGACCTCATAGAGATCTGCTAGACAGCTCCACTTTATCTTTGAAATGGGTGATTCTCTGACAGCATGCACAGTGCCATCACAGTGCTGTCTTTTTCTTTTAAAGGAATGCCTCTTCTTACCTGTTTTAAATTACTTGAAAATGTGCATACTGTATCACCACTTACTGTCCTGGAATTCGTACAGTATATTCTCCTCAGGTCTGGAATGTGTACAGTATATTCTCAGCATGTTGTAACATTGGTTTCACCTGTGGTTACGGAATGCTAATTGATTGACATGGACTGTGTTTTAAGACATTCAAAATGCATAATGATTCAAAAATAATGCAACCCCTAATATGTCTACCCATGCTAAATGTCTTTGTGGCAAGAGCACACTCGCTTCATCTCTATGGAGCAGATACAGACAAGAAACACAATCTAATCTGCTCCTCAGGCTAAGTGGCTTTACAGCTAACAGCAGCCAGGGACATCAGACACTCCAATGTATGACCATGGTCTCTGTTCTATAGGGGGAAATTATTGACAAAAGTATGTGGACAATCCTACAAATGGTGGAAGAGGGACAATTGTTGTGGGCTGTTATTCAGAGGCAGGGCCGGCCCGAGGCATAAGCAAACTAAGGGGCTGCTTGGGGCCCCCTGAACACCAGGGGGCCCCCAATCGATTGAACAGGTTACTCAGCGTGGTAGAAGGGGGCCCCCAAATCATGATTAATCAAATTCTGCTTAGGGCCCCCAAAAGGCTTGGGCTGGAACTGTTCAGAGGTGAGCTAGGCCACTTACTTCCAGTAAAGGGAAATCTTAATGCTACAGGCTACAAAGTCATTTTAGCAAAGGTGGGACCAAGTCATTGTTTTCAAGTCACAAGTCACATTTGGCTGCAATAATGAGACTTCTAATTTTCATGTTGCCTTCAAAATAAAGGTCTGCAGAGTGTCTATAGTTTTAGATTGTATTATGTAAGCTACATTTTCAAAGGTAAAATCTATGTGGGGAATAAATTATAAATGAGGAACATTTTCTATTTCAATAACTTTTTACATAGGTTAAAGAATATTAAAAGGTGGAGCACACTGAGAAATTGTTAGAGCTTTATTTTAAATGCAACATGAAAATTATAAGTCTTATTGTTGCAGCCAAATGTGACTTGTGACTATGACTTGGTCCCACCTCTGCATTTTAGACAATTGGTCACTTTCAACTTTGGCTATATACAGTGCCTTGTGAAAGTGTTCGACCCCCTTGAACTTTTCGACCTTTTGCCACATTTCAGGCTTCAAACATAAAGATATGAAACTGTAATTTTTTGTGAAGAATCAACAACAAGTGGGACACAATCATTAAGTGGAACGAAATTTATTAGATATTTCAAACTTTTTTAACAAATAAAAACGGAAAAATTGGGCGTGCAAATTATTCAGCGTTAATACTTTGTAGCGCCACCTTTTGCTGCGATTACAGCTGTAAGTCGCTTGGGGTATGTCAGTTTTGCACATCGAGAGACTGACATTTTTGCTTATTCCTCCTTGCATAACAGCTCGAGCTCAGTGAGGTTGGATGGAGAGCATCTGTGAACATCAGTTTTCAGTTCTTTCCAGAGATTCTAGATTAAATTCAGGTCTGGACATTGACTTGGCCATTCTAACACCTAGATATGTTTATTTGTCAACCATTCCATTGTAGATTTTGCTTTATCTATCTATATCTAAGATATCTTTATCTTATCTTTTCCTCCAAATGGTCCTGTATTCGGCTCCATCCATCTTCCCATTAATTTTAGCCATCTTCCCTGTCCCTGCTGAAGAAAAGCAGGCCCAAACCATGATGCTGCCACCACCATGTTGGACAGTGGGGATGGTGTGTTCAGGGTGATGAGCTGTGTTGCTTTTACGCCAAACATAACGTTTTGCATTGTTGCCAGAACACCTTTGTCCACATGTTTGGTGTGTCTCCCAGGTGGCTTGTGGCAAACTTAAACAAAACTTTTTATGGATATCTTTCAGAAATGGATTTCTTCTTGCCACTCTTCAATAAAGGCCAGATTTGTGCAGTATACGACTGATTGTTGTCCTATGGACAGACTCGCCCACCTCAGCTGTAGATCTCTGCAGTTCATTCAGAGTGATCATGGGCCTCTTGGCTGCATCTCTGATCAGTCATCTCCTTGTATGAGCTGAAAGTTTAGAGGGACGGCCGGGTCTTGGTAGATTTGCAGTGGTCTGATACTCCTTCCATTTCAATATTATCACTTGCGCAGTGGTCCTTGGGATGTTTAAAGCTTGGGACATCTTTCTGTATCCAAATCCGCCTTTAAACTTCTCCACAACAGTATCTCGGACCTGCCTGGTGTGTTCCTTGTTCATCATGATGCTCTTTGTGCTTTCAACAGACCTCTGAGACTATCACAGAAAAGGTGCATTTATAAGGAGACTTGATTACACACAGGTGGATTCTATTTATCATCATTAGTCATTTAGGTCAACATTGGATCATTCAGAGATCCTCACTGAACTTCTGGAGAGTTTGCTACACTGAAAGTAAAGGGGCTGAATAATTTTGCTCGCCCAATTTGTCAGTTTTTTATTTTTATTTTTTTTAAAGTTTGAAATATCCAATAAATTTCCTTCCACTTCATGATTGTGTCTCACTTGTGGTTGCTTCTTCACAAAAAATTACAGTTTTATATCTTTATGTTTGAAGCCTGAAATGGGGGCCGAATACTTTCTCAAGGCACATTAGTGTATGTCTCTCTATAGGGGTCATTGGGACTTTCCAAAGGGCGGATGAAACTGTTCCAGGTAAACATGGTTCAAAAGTAGTATCTAAGACATTCCATTTGTGAGGAGAACCCAAATCATTATTGGGGAAATTGTTAACTCCATCTACCTCAGTGTCTGAGTACAACTTCGACCACACTGTGACCCGTACCTCAGTAAGAGTCTTTGGAAGTCTCTCCAGGGAGTACTGGTGGTGGCAGAGCTCACAGCAGCTGCTGTGGGAGGCAGTGAGCCAGTGCTCCAGGCAGGCTCGGTGGACCATGGCCAGGGTCCCTGAACACTCACAGGGGGAGAGCAGCTCCCCGACACTCCCACCCTCGTGGCAGATACGACAGAACGGCTCCTCGCTGCTCAAACGTCAGGACAACAAATACACACAGAGCAAAAGGATCAGGGAATAGTGCGCCATGTGGGCTCAGACTTTATAAAAAAGTTATATTTGATAAAGAACACCACATGCAACACTACATACAGTGTATACAGTATGTGACATATTGTTAGATAACTAGATACATATAGTATATAGATAGATAGATATAGTGTAGATGTATAGATTAGTTAGAAATAGAAAGACAGACAGTCCATGTGTGTCCAGACGTACCTGTCAGAGCTGGGATTCAGTGAGGTAGCGGGGCAGTAGCAGTCCATCACCTCATGTGGGCAGGGGCCACACTCCTCCCCTCGTCCTCCCTTAGGCAAGGCCTTCGCGTCCCGAACAGGGCTGCCCACCTGTGGGCCCAGGGGCTGCTCTGGACTCATGGTTGCCATACACGGGGCCATTCACTCAGACTGGTGCAGCGTTCTGTTACACACGGGCTCATGCACATCAGTCAAACACGTCCACCCTGTATCTAGATCTTTCATCCTCTGTACAGTTGGCTTTGGAGGCAGGGCGGAGGGCCTATAGTTTAACCTCTTAAGGATCGGGCTCTGATTGTGAAATTATGCCTAAAACATACCCAAAGTTAACCGATTATTACTCCGGACCTGAACCAAGGAGAAACATAAACTTGATATTTTTTAATAGAAACACTTAATTTTTTGGAAATGTAACATTTATTTAGAATAAATGTACACAGTAAATCTGGCACAAGATAGAAAGAATATACATATGTTTTCTTTTTTAATAAAAACCCAGATATTGAGATAGGGTCCTGGAGACACTTCTAATCATGTCCCCCGGGGGAGGAAAACATATGTCTAAAATTGTAGAATGATAGGCAAGGAGCTATTGACTAATTTGTCAGAGGACCCCACGTGTCCGTCATGATTGTGCCCAGATGTACCCAAATGTACCCAAGTGTCCAAATTAATCATTTTCTTATAAATAACTATAAAAACATGATGTGGTTCATATTCTTAAAAAACACAAATATACATACAAATGGAATGATATGGTTACAAAATGGTTTTATTTTTACATACACAGACCCATCTTCTCCGTGCGTGAAGAGCTTGCAGAGTCAATCAATGTGCTACATTTGTGAGATTCTAAGCTTTCTTCACATGTCAGACATGTATATGCCCTCATAGGACGTTTAGTTATTGAAAAGTGTTCTCCAGGCAGATCTGCCTTGGTGGCAGAAGTCTTTTGATTGGTTGATTCAAAACTGAAGGCGGACCTCACATTTAGTTTAATTTTGATTGAGAATTTCGATGTATATACAAATATAGCACAGGGATTACATTTTAACACTCCAGTGTGGTTAAGGTTAGGGGTAAGGTTAGGTGTACGGTTAGATATGATAAAAAATTGAAAAAACAATGCTCATGTGCACATTTCCGATGTCATGTGAGGTCCGCCCTCAGTTTTGAATTAACCTCTGAGGCACATCTGCCTGGAGAACACTTTTCAATAACTAAAAGTCCTATGAGCTGTATATGCAGAATAAAATCTGCACTTGTGAGCAGTGATTCTAATCCAGTTTTTTTTGGGGGGGGGGGCAAAACGTCCCGCGGGCCGGACACTGATTCCTAAGAGGTTAAGGGCCAGGGGCTGACAGGGTGGGTTTTGAGAGATAGGACAGGGTGGGACTAGAGGGCTGGGGCAAGAGCTTAGGGTTTAGGGTTTGCTGGTGACAGGGTTAGTTTGGGTATCACCATGACAATGGCATCGACTCCTCAAGGTAACTTCACCTGACACATAATTCCGAGCAGAGCCTAGAGTAGCTTGAAAACCCTTAGAAACATGCATAGTTAATAAATAGCAAGCTAGCTCATATCCTTAATGCATAGTCTGATCGTTAACATAGACTAACCCACTCCCTGTGCACTTGTAGAGATCTGAGAGGATTGGAGATGTGCCACCATATGGTGGTGATTCCATTGTATCCAATTAGATATTCCTAATTATTTTATACCTTGTAATCTTATTACATTTCCACAAGTGCATAGGGGGAGAGAAGGATGTAGAATTGGATGGTAGATCTTTGTATCATGTTTAAAGGGCGGTTTCCAGGCTTTCATCCATGTTCAATAGGCTACATCAGCCTCTGCTTTGATCTGAATGTCCAGACACACCCTGAGGCAGGGTCGTGCACAGACATTTTGGGGGGCAAGTGTCCATTGTTCCCACTTCCCAATGTTGCCTAAAACCGTTTATAATCACACACTACGTCCAGAACTTGGGCCTAGTTCAATCTAGTAAGCTGGTATAGACAAACTGGCTAAAGGTGTTCGGGAATCAGACATGTAGCCAATTCCCAACACAGACTGTGCCAAATGTCATTGTGTCCTTGATCAAGGCACTTTACCCTACGTTGCTCCAGGGAGAATGTATCTGTATTCACTATAACTCACTCTGGATAAGAGCATCTGCTAAATGAATAAATATAAAATGTAAAAAATGTGACAAGGCCGACCATTTATTCATATGGAGAATTCTATTAATATCCTAATTGTAAGTGTTGTTGTTTTAACAATACATTTGTATTTCTTAATTAAAACAGTGCAAAGATGTATGGTAAAAATTACTCAGGGCAGTTGCAAGTAGTCCGGTCCCCCCTTAATAAATGTATGCCTGGGGCCCCATCCTAAATATATTCATATTAATAGTATTATGTTATTTTTAAGATCTGAACAGTGCCTGCAGTCCTTGTCTTCCAATACCAGATCAGTCAATTGTCTTAAACAAAATAAAACTATCTTGTAAAAAATCACTGTTATTATATTATGTGAATTAAGTGAATAAACCAATGTTTAAATAACTACATAAAATGGATAATGAACCACATGAGTGGTTTCATACTTTTGACAAGTATTGAGCAGTCTTTCCTCCTCATTTTCCTTACCGGTCTATCCTGGTTCATTCTCCTATTTCTTGACTGCTACAGTCCTGTTACTTTGTCCTCTGACTTCTGCAGTACCTTCCTCTGACTGGCTGGCAGCACTTTCTGCAGAGGAGGTTATGCAAAGACAGGGATGATTAATGCACACATTATATTGTACTAAACAATAATTTGTAGCATATGGAATAATCTTATTCTGGAGAAGCCAGGGATTGACTGACTGTTGGCTAGCTATTCTGTGTAACTTGCACTTTAATATTTACTCACATTCGCCACAAACCATACAGTTTGAGCTGTATTCACCAATGTTAAGATGAGGTAATAAGCTTTATGTGCAACTTCTGTGTCAACTCAAAAAATGTAGCTCAGTGCTAGGTAATGAAGATCAAAAGCCCACTGTTGTTCATTTTCAGCGCGATGTACACAGCAGTGATTCTATATCGTAATTTAGCACAAATTGTAGATTGCTTGCTACTCGTTTAAAAGTTGAACAATATAATTGGTAAGCTAGCCGGTAACTGTTGTCTAGAATCAAGTTTGTAGGTGGCAATCATTGCTCATGTAACGTACTCGTGTACTGAAGGTAAAGTTGGAACAAACCATTTCCTACAGGGTGGAGGGGGGCCCATGAATATACAAACAATTACATATTAGATTGTCAATGGTATACAATCTTATAGTATTAAAGTATTTAAAATATTGTTAAAAAAAATATATAACACCAGCCATGAGGGCACTTTTGTGTCTGAGGGGAAAAGGGCAGGGGCTTAAGCCACCCCTGAGGTCTGTCTGTGCACGTGCCTGGCCTGGGGAGAGGCTTCTGTCTCAAAGGTACACATATAGATATATACTGCCTGGATTGTTTATGTGGGTTCATCAAGTTGGTTGTTTTTCGACAACTTTATTTTTTTTAACTAATTACAGACAGGAAGTGAAAATGACAAAATAGTATAAATACCAAGGGAACCCTGGCACATGGAATTTTCAGTCATTATGGGAACACTTCTTGATAAATGAGGCCCCTCGTGTGTGCACAGGAGATCTGAGAGCAGTCAATAACTAACCTCTTGAAATCTTAAGAAATGCTTATGGGCATAGTGACAGAAACATTTCTGTATGTCTTGTGAGCACTATTACCTACAGCACATCCTTCACCTTGAAACATTTCAGTTATGGCCACCGTTCACAGCTTATCAACAAGTCTCTCAAATATGGAAAGCAATCTTTCTTTCTTCTCTATAGCGGAGGAGAAATATGATGCAGAATATGATGCAGGCTCCTCAGAAGATGCAATGTTTCCAGGGGTCAGAAAGTTTGATGTTCTTTACAATCAATGCGCTTTACGAGACTATGTCACTCCATACCCAAAGCTAGAGCTCCTCTACTGCGCTGAGCCTGGGATTCTGGAATTCTGAATGTGTTCAGCAGGAATCCAGTTTACATTTATTTATTTATTTATAAAAAAAAGACTTCATCCTGCACAAAAAAATCTCATTTTTGGAAGACGGAAATTGCTGGGTTTATAAAACAGAATATACACTGCTCACAAAAATAAAGGGAACACTTAAACAACACAATGTAACTCTAAGTCAATTACACTTCTGTGAAATCACACTGTCCACAGGTGGAAATTATAGGCAATTGGCGAGACACCCCCAATAAAGGAGTGGTTCTGCAGGTGGTGACCACAGACCACTTCTCAGTTCCTATACTTCCTGGCTGATGTTTTGGTCACTTTTGAATGCTGGCAGTGGTTTCACTCTAGTGGTAGCCTGAGACGTAGTCTACAACCCACACAAGTGGCTCAGGTAGTGCAGCTCATCCAGGATGGCACTGGCACATCAATGCGAGCTGTGGCAAGAAGGTTTGCTGTCTCTGTCAACGTAGTGTCCAGAGCATGGAGGCGCTACCAGGAGACAGGCCAGTACATCAGGAGATGTGGAGGAGGCCGCAGGAGGGCAACAACCCAGCAGCAGGACCGCTACCTCTGCCTTTGTGCAAGGAGGAGCAGGAGGAGCACTGCCAGAGCCCTGCAAAATAAACTCCAGCAGGCCACAAAAGTGTCCACTCAAACGGTCTGATACAGACTCCATGAGGGTGGTATGAGGGCCCGACGTCCACAGGTGGGGGTTGTGCTTACAGCCCAACACTGTGCAGGACGTTTGGCATTTGCCAGAGAACAACAAGATTGGCAAATTTGCCACTGGCGCCCTGTGCTCTTCACAGATGAAAGCAGGTTCACACTGAGCACATGTGACAGACGTGACAGAGTCTGGAGACACCGTGGAGAACGTTCTGCTGCCTGCAACATCCTCCAGCATGACCGGTTTGGCGGTGGGTCAGTAATGGTGTGGGGTGGCAGTTCTTTGGGGGGCCGCATAGCCCTCCTTGTGCTCGTCAGAGGTAGCCTGACTGCCATTAGGTACTGAGATGAGATCCTCAGACCCCTTGTGAGACCTTATGCTGGTGTGGTTGGCCCTGGGTTCGTCCTAATGCAAGATAATGCTTGACCTCATGTGGCTGGAGTGTGTCAGCAGTTATTGCAAGAGAAAGGCATTGATGCTATGGACTGGCCCGCCCGTTCCCCAGAACTTAATCTGATTGAGCACATCTGGAACATCATGTCTCGCTTCATCCACCAACGCCACATTGCACCATAGACTGTCCAGTAGTTGGCGGATGCTTTAGTCCAGGTCTGGGAGGACATCCCTCAGGAGACCATCCGCCACCTCATCAGGAGCATGTCCAGGCATTGTAGGGAGGTCATACGGGTACGTGGAGGTCACACACACTACTAAGCCTAATTTTTACTTGTTTTAAGGACATTACATCAAAGTTGGATCAGCCTGTAGTATGGTTTTCCACTTTGATTTTGAGTATGATAAATTTAATTTCCATTGATAATTTTTGTGTGAATTTGTTTTAACAGTACATTTAATGTACTGTTGTCAGTACATTCAAGTTTTTCATAAGATTAGTTCATTCATTCAGATCTAGAATGTGTTATCTTAGTATTCCCTTTATTTTTTGTGCAGTGTAGTTAGAAATATTGATATATATTGATATTTGACCTGTTTGTATGTCCCCCAAACATTGTCAAACTGGTTCATGAGCCCTGGGGGCTTGCAAATATGGATTTTACAGCCATTCATGGTTTACATGAATTTACCCATAATAAAACCGAAAATAAGTGTACGTTTTTGTATTTTTGGAGATGTATATGATATAAAGTCACTGTCTCACAATGATGGATTTCATTTATTCAGGTTGTATCCAAGATACTTCTGAATCCAAAACTATAAGTCACTTTATTGTAGGTTAAAGGTTGTCCTTTCCAAAAGCCAAAATGTCAACCTTGTGCCAGGTAGACTTAACTCCAATATGATTTCTTCTTCTTACCTTAAAAGATAGGAAGGCTGTTTGCGTTTAGTATGCACTATTAATGACAGAATGAGAATATTGTGTAAAATAAGTGAAATTTTATTGTGTAAAATAAAAACTCATGCCGTTCGGTTATTCTCAAAGATTTGTGATCTAATTCTGAGAAGCATGAGATCACAAACACACCACTTCCTCTTTTTTTGTTTAAATTCTGATTGGTTGATAGCTGTGGTGTTGCTATGTGGAATAAGGCAGAATAGGATGTGGTATATCATCAATATACTATGGCTAAAAGGTGATCTTAGGCTCAGGGCCTGGACACATCGTTTAGCTGTGGTACTGTATACTGGTCGTATATCACAAACCGCCAAGATGCCCTATTGATCTCATAAACCAGTTACCAACATATTTAGAGCAGTAAAAAGTGATGTTACATCTTACCTGTGGTACACGGTCTCATATATTATGGCTACAGTAGCATTCAATAAACAGCTAAAAAATACAATTGTAACATTAACATGAGTTCAGTGCACTGTTTTATGCCAAAAACCTACTATACATCTATATTGCTGTCCAAAAATGTAGTTTCATAAGACTTGATTGAGACTAATATTGAGATTTTTTTGTATTTTAATGTAAAAAGGCAAGTAAACTTAATGAATATCAAAAATTCAGCACAAACAGCTTAAACATTTTGAACTTTAACCTAGGTTGCAAGGAATTTATTGTGTTGAACGTAGATTGGCTTCGAGGCTAAGAGGCCGCAATGTTCAAAATGAAAACATCCGACGCCCGGGCCTGGATATGGGTACCATTCATAGATATATATGTTGAACCCGAAACGTATTCACAGTGTGTCACTTTTTCCATATTTTATTATTTTACACCCTAACTTTGAAATGGATTGAATCCATTATTTCCCTCAAATCTCTACGAACCATACCCCATAATGACAATGTGAAAGAAGTGTTTTTCAAATCTAAGCAAGTTTATTAAAAATTAAAAAAGCACATGTACAAAATAATATACAGCCTTTGCCATGACACTCAAAATTGAGTTTCCATTGATCATCCTTGAGATGTTTCCACAACCTTATTGGAGTCCACCTGTGATAGATTCAGTTAATTGTACATGATTTGGAAAGGCACATACCTGTCTATGTAAGATCCCATAGGTAACAGTGCATGTCAGAGCACAAACCAAGCCATGAAGTTCAAGGAATTGTCTATAGACCTCAGAGGCAGGATTGTATCAAGGCACTTCTGGGGAAAGGTACAGAAAAATATCTGCATCATGGAAGGTCCCAATGAGCACAGTGGTCTCCATCATCCATAAATGGAAGAAGTTTGGAACCACCAGGACTCTTCCTAGAGCTGGCTGCCTGGCCAAACTGAGTGATCGGGGGAGAAGGGCCTTAGTTAGAGAGGTGACCAAGAACCCGATGGTCACTCTGACAGAGCTCCAGTGTTTCGATGTGGAGAGAGGAGAAACTTCCAGAAGAACAACAATCTCTGCAGCACTCCACCAATCAGGCCTGTATGGTGCCCCCGCCTGGAGTTTGCCAAAAGGCACCTGAAGGACTCTCAGACCATGAGAAACAATATTCTCTGGTCTGATGAAAAAAGTTTGAACTCTATGTCCTGAATGGCAAGTGTCATGTCTGGAGGAATCCAGGCACCACTCCTCACCTGGCCAATACCATCCCTACAGTGAAGCATAGTGGTGGTAGCATAATGCTGTGGGCATGTTTTTCAGCAGCAGGATCGAGGGAAAGATGAATGCAGCAATGTACAGAGACATCCTTTCTGAAAACCTGCTCCATAGTGCTCTGGACCTCAGGCTGGGGAAAAGGTTCATCTTCTAACAGGACAACGACCCTAAGCACACAGCCAATATAACAGAGGAGTGGCTACAGGACAACTCTGTGAATGTCCTTGAGTGGCCCTGCCAGAGTTCAGACTTGAACCTGATTGAACATCTCTGGAGAGCTCTGAAAATGGCTGTGCACTGATGCTTCCCATCCAACCTGATAGAGCTTGAGATGTTCTGCAAAGAAAAATGGGAGAAACTGCCCAAAAACAGGTGTGCCAAGATTGTAGCATCATATTCAAAAATACTTGAGGCTGTAATTGCTGCCAAAGGTGCTTCCACAAATTATTGAGCATTGTATTGATGTGCTTTTTTCATTTTTTATTTAAAATTAATTTGCAGAGATTTCAACCACACTTCTTTCACAACATCATTATGGAGTATTGTTTGTACAATTTTCAGGGAAATAATAAATTTCATCCATAACAAAAAGTGGAAAAAGTGAAGCGTTGTGAATATTTTCCAGATGCACTGCAGTAATCCCCTGTTTGAGTGTTCCTGGTCTTTCATTGTTTTCCTGTCCATTGTTGCTGAATGTTCAGAGTTTCAGCTCCAAGTCTACAGAGTAAGAGTTCTACAAGTTTCACATTTCCAGTGTAAGAATTCTCTACACTGCGTTCCAAATTATTATGCAAATTGGAATAAATTTTCATAAACATTAAATATTTTGTTTTTCAATCAAACTCATGGATGGTATTGTGTCTCCGGGCTCTTTGATTCACTGAAATCAATCTCAGATACCTGTGATAATTAGTTTGCCAGGTGAGCCCAATTAAAGGAAAACTACTTAAGGAGGATGTTCCAAATTATTAAGCAGGCCACAGGTTTCAAGCAATATGGGAAAGAAAAAGGATCTCTCTTCTGCAGAAAAGGATCAAATAGTGCAATGCCTTGGACAAGGTATGAAAACATTAGATATTTCACGAAAACGTAAGCGTGATCATCGTACTGTGAAGACAATTGTGGCTGATTCAGTGGACAGATGGGTTCGTGCAGATGAAGGCATAATGAGGAAGGTTACTGCCAGACAAATTTATCAGATTAAGAGAGCAGCTGCTAAAAAGCCATTGCAAAGCAGCAAACAGGTATTTGAAGCTGCTGGTGCCTCTGGAGTCTCACAAACCTCAAGGTGTAGGATCCTCCAGAGGCTTGTATTTGTGCATAAACCTACTATGTAAAATTAATTTCAAACCTTTCAAAATGTTGATTGATGCTTGAGAGCGTTATATCTCCCGAACCGTACATGCTAGAAATTACTGCTCGGTATCGTTGGAAAGAGCTCCTGCTGCAAATTACGAGGGCTGGTTTGTCCATGTGGGTGATGCCGGAGATATTGTGTCTCAAAGTTGGAAAATTTTCAGCTGCTTTATTTTGGTTAACGAAAAACAATACAGACAGGAAGCAGAAAGTGAAAAGACAAAATAACATTTCTGCAAGGAGGTAGGACCATAGACAGTATAATGCAGTGGTTCCCAAACCTCTCCTCAGGGACCCCCAGACAGGCCAGGTTTTTATTTTCACCCTGAAATGACACAACTGATTAATTAGTCAACTACACATTACACCTTTGACTAATTGAATAAGGTGTGCCTTTTCAGGGTTAAAACAAAAACATGGCCTGTCTGGGGGTCCCCGAGGAGAGGTTTGGGAACCACTGGTATAACGAATGGACAAACAGACGCCATTCATTCCTATGTAGAGCAAGTGAAGTCAATTAGAAGCACTTTTATGGTGGTAGCTGCGCAGACTCACGCTGAGCGTGACGATCTAGATGTGACATGAGCAACGTGTCTGAATGTTATAATTCTTCTCGTAGCTTTGCCAAGAGAAATCTGAATAATTCTGAATCTTGCCTCTTGCAGAGAAAGGAGAGCCTGAGTAGGAGTTGTCCATGAGCGTAGGAGCAGGAGCAACTTTTGATAAGTATTCTGGTTAATAATTTTTTAATTTTGACTGTATGCTTTCACGTCCCCCCGATTGCCTGCGAGCTTCTCCTGGACTTTACGGTAATTTCTCTACTGTGCAACAGTAAGTTGAAGTCGCGTGGTTATGACACAATAGTTAGCATATTTTCACAAAAACGGCTGCTACGGGGCCATAATGTGAGATACAAGTTAGCCAATCACCCTGCACTAAAACAGGTTATTTTGAGAGGGGATGGAGTTGGTGTTAGAAAAAGAAACATTTATTTTCTGAAGGCTACACACATTTGTTTAGGGGGAGTTATTTAATGAAATATTTTTTCACGCATACAGTGTAAGCGGCCCTTTACTTGGTTTCAAAAGGTCAGTGTGGCCCTCAAGCGAAAACTTTGCCCACTCCTGCTTTAAAATAACTATTGCTTACAAAGATGGTGGGACTGTGAAATATTTTAAAATAAGTCTAAATAAATATATAAAAAATATTATTAAGATTGTAGGTATATGTAATATATTCACTATTTAATCAACATTGAAATAATTTTAATATCTGACAATCTGCTCTGTTACTGAAACAACCAACAACAGGCAGGTCCACCCATAGAAGAGCCCAGTCACACAACAGACTGCACAGCCACTAACGTGCATCAAATACTGCCTGGAAAAAAGAAGAGAAAGTAAATAGTTTTTACCATTGATGCAGTGGTCTTCTTTGTGGGATCAAACATAATTAGAAAGTGTGAGCTCCTGTCCTAGAGCGCTGCTTGCCATCTCTTCTCTGTATTCCTCTATGCAGGTTTCTGTGAGAGCAAGAAAAGGAGAAGCTCATCTCAGCTTGTGTGTTTGTGTGTGTGTGTGTATACCTCACAGGATACCAGCGCATGGGTCGGCTGCAGATTAAAAAGGCTGAAGGTGGGCCGGTTAGCCGGTGTGGTGAGAAGAAATCAGTGAAGGATTATCTTAACTAAGAGTAGAGGAAAGTAGCCCTGACCAGACCAGACACACAGAAATCCTATTCACTTCACAGTGAGTTACACCGGGAGCCGCTCCACTTCACCATAACCACATAATCCTGTTAGAGACAGCCTCAGCCAAGGCCCTTTCAGATGGGTAAACCCCCGTCTCAGTCCCTATGGTAATGTTGATAGAATAAACCCAGACACCACTACTTCAAGGACATGGAGGTAGCTGGGCAGGTCTTCTGATGTACATTCTCTCTCTTTATATATGTATAAAATATATTACATTTACCTACGTTATGGTGTATCATTTGAATATGTACTTTAATGGTTAGTTTTATTTCCCTTGACATAATTTTAGCAGATTTTCATAACTTTTTTCCAGACAGGTGGTCAGAACATGAGGAATGCAAAAATTATATTGTGGAGTGAATGTGTGCTGTTGCTAAAAACAACTGATGCTACAGTATATAACCTGAAACCTGATCTTAATCGCCCTGACTCCAGATCCTATTTAATCTGATACCTTATCACTAGTCAGTGGTGTGTTTATACTTGTGTGTGTGTTTGTGTGTGTTTGTGTGTGTGTGTGTTTGTATGTGTGTGTTTGTTTGTGTTTGTGTGTGTTTGTGTTTTTTTGTGTGAGTGTTTGTGTGTGTGTGTTTGTGTTTGTGTTTTTGTGTTTTTTTGTGTGTGTGTGTTTGTGTTTGTTTGTGTGTATGTTCGTGTGTGTGTGTGTTTGTGTGTGTGTTTGTGTGTTTGTGTGTTTGTGCGCGTTCACTTGATGTGCCCATATTCTTCTGATTTACTTAGCAGCTGCTAAATATCTGACGGAGAACAGTTCGCGAAAGACCAAAATATGTATGCACATTCTCCATAGCAGATAAACTAAGTATTGACTATGAAATGCAATAAGTCTGACATTCTTTCAATGGAGTCTGGAGCAAAATGTTTAATTTGTCCCATAGAGCCAGAAGCTCAGACTGTCCCATTGTGTCTGTCTGAGACTCTACTCAATGAAGCAATGAGTGCGGGACAGAAGCAGTACTTAGACTAAAGAATGATGTTGGAAGGGTTCTGAAAACCGGACCCCATTAGTTAGCTAAATAGAGTAAATAATTACTCAGCAGTTTTGTATGTTTTTGGAAGCAAAAGTACTATATTATTGAAATAATAAAGTATAGTCTATCAGAGTTTGCTATTGTATTTCTTTGTCATTTTATGGCACAATGTTGGGTCAAAACTGTCAATAAGGTTTTGAATTGATCCACAATGAGGTAAGAGAAAACAGTCAAATATTTTGAATGAAAAGTGTCAGAGAGTAAGATCTTTTAGCGCATGAGGAGAATGAGAGAAAGCGCTGTCCGTCGGCTTTGAGAGTGGAGATTAGTAGCAGGCATGGGCAACAGAAGAAGCCGCTCCATTCATATTTATTGCTTGTAGTCTCTTCATACATTCACGCTAAGCTCAGATGAAAGTTTCAGTGTAAGAAAAACACTTTAGGGAGAAATTGTGGGAGTAGAGTAAAATATTCAATGACGGAAAAAGTTGCTCTATGTGCTTCAATCTCCCCCCGTCGCTCTCCCTCCTCTTCTTCTCTCTCCGTCTTCCCTCTCTTATTCTCCCTCTAATCCTAAATCCATTCATACACTGTGTGCCTGTTGACAAAGCCCAGAGGGTATTCAGATTTACAGACATCATTGTACATTCCGGCATGAACAACCACAGGGTGGATAATTCCTTTGACAGTCCCGCGACAGCAGCACACAGAACCAGACGCCACAGATCACCTCCCCGAATATAAATACCACAAATGACCCTCTTCGTCATGCCCTGTTGGAGAAAGAACTTCCTATTTCTGTGGGGTGGGGGTTGACAAATCACGCTTTAGGTGAGGGCTAAGGCAGGGATATGAGGTTGTGTTGTGTGTGGAACCTTCTCGCACTCTTAGTGTCTGAGTGAGGAATATCAAAAGCTCACGGCTGTGAGGGTCACCAGGCGTGGGGGCCAGCTGTGGGAGGATGCCAGGCCTGGGGGCCAGCTATGGGAGGACGGCAGTGGTCAGGTGGATGGCATGCTGCCATATCCCATGAAGGTCAGGGTCAGGACCTAAACTGTACTGTACATGACTGGAAACAGACTAACTGTTTTAATATGGTACAAATTATAATAAATGGATAGTTAATGGATCATTAAACACCAATTATACTGTAAGTGTGCAAAACATCAAGATACATAGTAATCTCTTTTTTATTTTAATCACAGAAAAATATAGACATTTCATATATTTTAGATTTTATATTCTTCCCTAAACAACATAAAAAATAGGAAAATCATCCCCCCTGAATAAAATTGAAAAGCATGACCCTCCCTCATATGTCTTTGAGTAACAGATGTTACTCCATCAAACCAGGAGCAACCAGTTTAGAGGCATGGCTGAAGCACGCATTATTTTCTTTATTTGTCCCCAAACAGTTTGCCCCTTTAAGCTTTTCTCATTGGCAACTCGTCTCAGGTGCAAGATATTGGTAGATTGATCACATGTTTCCTCCAAGCACGTGTCCCCAAGATGACTGATTCTTTTCACAACTATACAACCATGTTTGAATTCACAGATGTCTGACCAAGGAGATGCACACAAGGAGATGCACACAAGGAGTTGCGCAAGAATGACGCGAGGGCCGCTCAGGTGGGCTGTCTGTACTGCTGGATTAAATGTGAATTTCTAATGTGGATTAATTTAATTGAATTTGTGTTCATTTCTGACTTGCTAACATGACAGTGACAATGCAATGGTACAGTACCAGGTGAATACAATACACAAAATGATTATCATGACTACCCCGGATCCCCGTCCAATCCAGCGCTCCTCTTCCAAGGAGTATTTGGGACCTCAAGTTTTATTGTGTTGGTTCATTGCCAGGCTTATGCCTTAGACGATGATTACCTCTCAACTCCGTATAATTATTTGTTTATTTAATACCGTTTCTATGCCTTCAGGCTTTCTATGTGTAGGGCTATGTTGACCTATATTATTCTCTATGGAGAGAGTCGGTATTACGCTCACAGGTGCTTCTAATTTGGTGTTATCCTAGGTTGTGTATATATATAGGGGCTGTGAAGGTCATTCCATGTCGATTATTGAGTCCTGTCAACTCTATTGTCGTGTTTGATTTGTACTCTCTCCAGTGTTTCGGTGTTGTATTCACCTTTGGAAATAAATCCTTTGTTTGCGCACTTGTCTCCGTATTATTTCCCGGATTGTGACAATGATAACCTACCTGTCCAATTCAATTCAGTTCAAGGTGCTTAATTATCTTGGGAAACCAATGTTCACATTCCCAACTCAATACTAATAAACAATTTAAAAAGATAAAATACAACCAATCAAGGGTAAACACAATTTTTACAATGTGTAAGTATAAAAGGACAACATTTATCAAATTAAATTATAATAAAGTAAAAAATTGTACTTAATATGTACAGTTAGTTGGATTTACCATAATGTTACACTCTGTCATTTTATTACAACAACAGGTCACAAATATTGTTGCTATGGTTGCACACTGAGGAATTTCAATGGGTATGTAAATAATAACTGTTTCTTAGTCATCTTACCTGGTTAAATATCGGTACAACTACACATTTACAAAAAAGGTATATGGAAGATTTCAATAGTACATTTATTTTCAAATCTTTTATGGATCTCTTTAATTTGAGGGAAAAAAGGCCCTTATACTGTCATAAATTTGACAGGAGTTAAGGAAGTGCAACATGGTAATTTTATAGGTAGTCTGGCTTCTCTCTAGCGTCAGATGATCTAATGGTGTGATTACTTATATATGAATTCTTACAATCTGTACTCTCTGTAAGGCTCTCTTTTTTCTCTAAATTTTCCGTCGCTGTAGTTGTGTTACGTTTCCGTGGCTCTGTGGGCTCTGTCTGTGTTGATTGGTAGAGCTCCAGAACCAGCCAGCTGATTGGACATTTCTTTACATTCAACTTTTTGTGGGTTGTGGATTTTTTATTTTAATAGGTTTGCTTCCATTTAAGAGGTAGTAGATTTTGAAAGCTCTTTCCTATACTTTAACATGATCCGGTATCTTCCTAGCAATGTTCTGCATGTATTATTTAGTGTTTTGTATTGTACACTGAGGCGTTATTCAAGAATTCTAAGTGCAGAATCTCAATTTGGTGCTCTTTCCAAATTGTGAATTTTTTGTTGGTGAGTGGACCCCAGGTCCCACAACCATGAAGGACAATGGGATCTACTGTATGACTGAATCAGGTATTTCTAGCCAGTTTCTAATTAGGATACCCAGTAAAAACTTTGGTGTTAAATCAACACCCTAAGTGTTAAATTAACACTCTTCAGTGTTTATATAGGTCCACTGGACCTATATAAACACTGAGAATGTTTATTTAACACTGAAGTTTTTGCTGTGTATCAAAATATTTATTTCTATGGTGAAAACACTTATGGCCTTGTCTCTTAGTTCATACACAGGTTTTTGGAAGTGGAGGTGCTCATGTCGCTGTTGTTTAGGCCTAGGTAGATATTGTTTTGTGTGCTGTATGGATATGTTGTCTAGGTGGAATTTGTATTTCAGGACCTGCCAACTGGAGCTTCTCTCTCACTCTACACGGGCTGAGTTCACCGTTTCAAGTAGCGGGGGAAGGACCCCTCCGAAGTCTTCCTTACACAGACGGTAAAGCTAATCGATCTTTCTTTACAGAAGTGCAGAAGAAAGAAACTGGGGTTAAGAAAGCACTGGAAGGCCAGACGGCGACTCTGTAGGAGACTGTCTGGAGACCAACACACACGGCTCTCTTTGGAAATCAGGGTGTGAATAAATGCATTATTAAAACTAATGACCAATGCCATCCTTTGAATACATTGCGTTTTCAGAGATGACCAATTTGCTAGTATAATAGTGTGATATGTCTTGAAATGTCAGTTGGCACACAAGTCACCGGGCTTTAGAGCGAGAGAGGATAAGACAGACAGGGCTAGTCAGGGCGGTTTGAAGTGAGCCAACCGGTCAGTGAGAGGTTTATCTGTGGGCGGTGTTTTTTTAAAGCACAGATAACACGATGGCAAGTGGACAGAGAGGAGACAAGCAGTTAAGAAATAAAACATGACTCACTATTGTAACACGTTTCCCCTGGGCTCTAAATGACATCAAATCCACTTTGTAGTATTTACTCATCAATGTAACTTTTTGCAATGGTGAAATTAACTCAAACACTGGTCCTAGGACCTGTACAGAAACACACTACCAACAAAGCGACCTCCCTCACAGGTATATTTCACTAACTGAGGGTGGCCAAAATTGACTCAGCGCCACTTCTACATGGGTGGATGTGGGACACCAAAATGTAAGACCGTTCCAATCCAAAAGGCATTGAGGCGACAAGGTTCCAAGCAATAGAGTTCACTTTCTGAAGTTGAAATAAAAATAAATCAAGCTTTTAAAGATGTGTATAATATAGACAAATTGTTAACACATTACATGTACTGTATATCAGGGTAAAAATGTATGAATGCATGCCCACTAATGGACTAGCACATTACATGTTGTGCAATCATTTTCCTAATAATCTATAAAGAATGTGTATCGGCTGGTGTTATCAGTGAGCTCTCTAAAGTAGGAATAGTGTCTTCTCTTAGGAGTTTAAAAGGGATCCTAAACACAAAAGATAGGGCGAGATCGTACCACGGGACACGAGTCAAGTGGCTGTTCGTCCAGCTGGCTGGCTGGTATGTGTTTGCATGTGTGTGTGTGTATGTACTTGTGTGTAGAATAATTCCTTTTATCTCTGAAGTAGTGCAGGACGGGATGGCCCACTTGCCCAGTTCATGGTCAGGAGAGTGCCTTCCTATCTAAAGAGAAGCCAGGTCTCAAGTGGGTCTAGGACCAATGGATATCCTAAGAGTCTTCTATTACAGAAAGTCTAGTGTGAGGGCAGGGCTCTGTTGCAAGGCTGCTAGCGCTTGAGGAGATTTGTGTACTGTGGTAAATTTCAGCGAAGCGGGAGGAAGTCAGTATGCTAGAACACATGAGGCTTGAGAGGTACCAAGACTAGAATGGATCTGGAAGATTAGCCTAAACTTAATGACAGTCTTCTGGTGTCTCACTCTGAGGGAGGACATGGATGAGTGTCTAAGGTGCCAGTTGGAGCGGTGTATGTCAGTACAGCCAGCAGGGCTTTATTGGACCTAGAACAGAGGGGGCAAGTGGAGAGGAGGCGCTGCCCTTTTCTGACCGCTTGTGTTGCAGGCGAGCTATCCGGGGCTGAAGCGGCTCTACAGCACCTGTTTTATCCGCATCCAGGACTGCCAGAAGAGGATCTGCCCAGACTATAATTTACAATTCTAACTGATTGGATTTATGAAACACTTTTCCAGTGCTTGGAGTGCATTGCGTGCCTCATCCGCCACCTTGAACTTCTGCTGTAGGGTAAACCAGTCAGCTGGTATTTTTTTCCATCAAAACAGCCGGCCACCTTTTAAATTTGTGACATATGTCATTGCACTCCAAGGTAGACTGGGTCAAGGCATGGTT
>JACXGM010000917.1:33792-47331 GCA_016801145.1 Umbra pygmaea
TACTGCATAGACTGGTAGTGCATAGACTGGTACTGCATAGACTGGTAGATCATAGACTGGTAGATCATAGACTGGTAGATCATAGACTCTTACTGCATAGACTGGTACTGCATAGACTGGTACTGCATAGACTGGTATTGCGTTAGCAGCATCAACCTCCATCATGACTGAGTGGACCCTGCTCAAACGCCTCCTGGACGCTGTCCACCAGCACTCAACCATGATTGGACGCCTTTGGCTCACCGTCATGGTGATCTTTCGCCTGCTCATCATTGCCGTCGCGACTGAGGACGTGTACGCCGACGAGCAAGAGATGTTTGTGTGCAACACCCTGCAGCCGGGCTGCACCACCGTGTGCTACGACGCCTTCGCTCCCATATCCCAGCCACGCTTCTGGGTCTTCCACATAATCAGCGTGTCAACGCCTTCTCTGTGTTTCATCATCTATACGTGGCACAATCTGTCAAAGGTTCCTCACAGACGAGCGGCACCGGGCCGTAGGGTTAACCCACAGGAGGTGTCACACCAAGAGGGGAAGGACGGAGGTCGAGAGGCGTTTGACCGAAGCTGCGACTCGGACAGCTGCTCCATCCGCTCACACCGGCACCTAGGTCACAGCCTGGTCGATGTCTTGGAGGGAATCACCTCGCAGAGCCAGAGCTTCCTGAAGGAAACTGCTGCTACAGCCCCCACCGCCGTGACTCTAACCCAGGCCAGGGCTCACGTCTACAGGGAGGACCACTATGATGCGCCCGGAGGTCCTGGAGGTGGAAGAGGAGCTGGAGGGGTCCTCTCCAAGTACTATGTGTTCCACGTTTGTTTCCGGGCGCTGCTGGAGGTGGGCTTCGTCGCAGCCCAGTGGCTCCTCTTCGGCTTCCGCGTGCCCGTTCACTTCCTGTGCGACGCCCCGCCCTGCCGCCAGCCTGTGGACTGCTACGTGTCACGGCCCACTGAGAAAACCATCTTCCTCATTTTCATGTTCTGTGTTGGAGTGTTCTGCATTGTTCTCAACCTTCTGGAGCTCAATCATCTTGGGTGGAAGAAGATTAGAAGCTCGGTGAGGCTCAGGGAGGAGGGACTGTGGGCCAATTATAGGGGAGGCAAGGGAGGTTACGAAACCTTTGAGACCTTTGTTGCAGACAGCCCCTCGATTACATCATCTACAGGGTTCAGGGATGTCATTAGTACAACATCTCTACCGACCTTGGATCTGGTCGTTGACCACCAGCCCAACTGGACCTGTGCTGGGAAATGCTCTGCATTTAAGGAGCCCAACACGGGTTTAGAGACAGGGCCGCAGCTTCCTAAGAACCAGGAGCTCCGGAGAGCAGAGACGCCTCATCTGAAGAGCAAGAGGGAGGGAAAGTGCTCCAAGCTGCCGAGTGCAGAGGTCTGGATCTGAAAAGATGTTACAGCTTCATAGTGCTTTGTTATATCTTCATGGTACTATAATGAAACTATAGTATATATAGAACTATAAGGAAATGCTTGATTCAACACTATATTTATAAGTATGTGTAATGGTACTGTGGTCTCCCAAGAAAATACTTGAACTGTACCTGAGTGAATGCAGTGTGGATAGGAGCAAACCATTGATTAAGCGTCCCTCAGCACTGTTTATGAATATTAATATTTAACCTTTAATTAAATGTATTTTTTTAAATAGCAAATTTAGACATTATTAAAACAAAGTTCATGCTTTGAAAATGTAGTGTGACAAAATGGTGCCGTCTGTAGAGGCAACAAAGAGAAACCAAAAAGGCAAACATTTAAAATGTAAAAACAATCACTATCAGGAGACAAAGTCAATATTTGCTTTTCATTTATTTAGTTAATATATGTATTAATATAGTCATTTACAACATCTATAAAACACATTTTTAAATAAAGGATGCTAGAAAAGAAATACAAAAGACAGAAAAAAAGTGTATGTACAGACAGTTTTCATTTACTATCTTTGTGCTGAAGTGGGAACTGAACATGTTGGTTTCAGAGCTGGTTGAGTAAAGCAGAGCATTAACAACAGGAAGTGACACGTCCAGTAGTTTGTCCCATCAATCACAAAACAGTGGACCCAAATGGCACCTTGTAGTTGCCTAATAGGGTGTTACTTGACACACACACACACACACACACACATACACACACACATACACACACACACACACACACACACACACACGCTACAGTCTTCCAATTCAAGAAATAATTTTTAGTGGGTTTCTTTACATTCGATTGAAAAACCAAACTGTGTATATTTCCTTTTGCCACCTTAGAACACAGAGCTTTGTCATTGTTTACTTAGTGTAGTTGGCCTAGGTAGAAATATTTACCTCAAAAAACAATATTGACTTTATATTAATTTTTGTATAAATAATCAATCTGGACTTTTGGCGAGAGGGAATATCTGCACAGTACTGTGTCTTTTTAATATATATATATATATATATATATATATATATATATATATATATATATATATATATATATATATATATATAGACAAACTATTTGGCATTCATTATTTCATTTTATATTTTTGTTTAGAGTAGCGTTAAAAAGTTTGGGGCGAGGCAGGAATGTTCATGTTTTGATAGAAATTGATACATTCACTTACCAAAGTGGCATTACATTGATAAGACAATATGCTTACACACATTAAGAACACATTTCTTAAATTGATAAATTATATTTTAATGCCACCTTGCAAATTGAATGTCAATCAAAAACATTCACATTTCTGAGTGACCCCAAACTCTTGAATGCTAATGTATACATTACTGTTGTTCTATATTACTGGAGTGCTCAAGTCTGTTAAACTCTTGAAGGCTAATGTATACATTACTGTTGTTCTATATTACTGGAGTGCTCAAGTCTGTTAAACTCTTGAAGGCTAATGTATACATTACTGTTGTTCTATATTACTGGAGTGCTCAAGTCTGTTAATCTCTTGAATGCTAATGTATACATTACTGTTGTTCTATATTACTGGAGTGCTCAGGTCTGTTAAACTCTTGAATGCTAATGTATACATTACTGTTGTTCTATATTACTGGAGTGCTCAAGTCTGTTGAATGGGGGAACATAGACATTCCAAAGCAATATACAGTATATAATTCAATCCCAAAATGTGCATTTATATATTATTTACTACAAATACTATATGCAGGATTATATTTCATTGTCAGCAGAGAAGCTACAGTTGACAGTTCCATTCAAATGTTAGGGGCAACATTTTTTTAGGAGACCTTAGGATAGGTGAGAACAATACTTCAGTTCCTAAATAAGCCCTAGTGTGTTTGTCAGCCTGAAGACATGATACTAGCCAGGCATATCTCATTAAACAACAAAATCTAGTTTTTGGCCACAAGGGGTCTCTCAACCAAAAAAATAGGAAAACATTTACTTTGATGACGTCGAGAAGTAGCGTGGGATCATGGGTTTTGTTATCATCGTCAATAACAACCTTCCAATCTAGCGTCTCCTGCAGAAAAACATGTTCACTGACAAAAGTAATGTATTGTTAAAAATATTATAACTTTATTCACGTTATGTTTGGCGGTTCCCTGGAACTTAGAGCAACTAGAGGAGTCAAAGGTTATATGACGCCATTGACGGGCGACAAAATGAAACGTCCCGTGTCTTCGAATTAAATAACAAATATCTCTGTATTTGGTGGAAACATTTGGGATAATGTAAGTACACAACTAACAAATATATATAATAAAAGCATAGTGATGTTTGCTTTTTTAATGCAAAGTACGTATTTTGTGATTGATTTGGAAACTGCATATTGTACCTTTAAAGGGACTCACATTGTTTCTATTTCTGGTCACCTGCATGGCCTCATATAACCCCTGTTTGTTTTGGTGGGTGGAGGCTGGGCTTTGCAAGTGTGCAAAGAGAAAAAAGAACCTGAATAGTGAGTGGCATCACTGTTACTTTGTGTTTCAACCACCAGTGTGTGTTTAATGCCTTTAGGACACAGTGCCCTCTCTAAGTAATGGAACAGTAAACTTAAAACTGTTATTTTTGCATAGGTAAATATGAAGCAAGTGTACAGACTGTCACCTTTTATTTCTGTCCGTTTCAACACATATATATTTTACCAACTAAGAATAACAGCATTTTATTTGAGCACATAAACTTAAAGCAAATAAAATAATAAAAGCTATTTTGAAAGCTAGTGTTTAGTTGCAAATCATTTGAATGCAAAAAAGTGTGAGTCAGTCTGTGAATCTCATTTGAGGTGCTTTGCTAAGTGAATGGTAGTAAACCCATTCCAGAGGCAGCCATGCATGCCCATGCCATGACACTACCTCCACTATGCTTCACAGTTGACATGCTATGCTTTTGGATCATCTGCAGTTCCTTTTCTATCCACGCGTTCACCTTCCCATGACTTTGAAAAAGGTTCACTTAAAAAAAGGATTTTATTTGTCCATAACACTTAATAACACACTGTGCTAGCTGATCTCTAGACTTTTTAGCAAATGCTACTCTGGCCTTTCTGGTTTTTGATCCTGATCCAAAGTTGGCATCCTTTAAAATTGTGCAGTCTTCTGTGAACAGTAGATTGTTAAACTTCATCCCAGCATTATGGAGGATGTTAGTAATTTTGCTGACACTTATTATTTTTCCCCCAGAGCTGTGGACATTATTCTGTCATCAACTGCTGTTTTTTTACTTGGCCTTCCTGGTCATTGCCAGTTGCTGACGACACCAGTGGTTTATTTTCTTTTCAGAACATTCCAGTCTGTTGATTTGGCTATGCCTAACTGTAGTACTATGGGATTTAATTTAGTTCATCTTTCCTTTCAGCATCCAAAGCACTTGCTTTCTTGCATAGACAGCTAACTAGTTCCCATGTTGGATTATGCCTCTGGACACCAAATGCAGTCCAAAGGCAAAAGTAAAGGAGGGAACTAAGACTACACAATCACAGCTCTTTTATATCTAAGCCATCATCGCAACAGGAAACATGATCTAATGGATATGCCTGTGAGCCAAATGTCTGAATACTTATGCTAGCATAAATTTGCAGGATGGAAGGTACAATGCAAATTATTTGGTTCTTACCAAGATGAAAAAAACTTAGATTTAGAAGTGTTAGATAATTGATCTTGTTTTAACAGTACATTTCTTATTTTAAGTGTTCAACTTTGAACTATAAACTTAATTCAAGAAATATTGTCAAATGAAATTATCTTGCTGCATGAACAGATACCTTCACTTGTTTTGAATAACTTTTCCCTCAGATTTAGTGTTTTATCTTGTTTTTAGACACCTTTTTTTTGCAGTGTACTTTTATACTTCCTTGGTAGAACATTCAGTAATGACTTTTTAATTTTAATGTAATGAAACCGACAGAAATAAAAGGTGAATTTCTGTAGTTGACTCATTCATATTTGAATCATATTTTCACATGCCTTGAGTTTTACAGCAAAGTATAAATTTTGACTTTACTGTCCCAATAGTTATTGAGGGAACTGTATTTCTACCTTTCTAATTGTTTATTTATTTTACAGCTTCTAGTAAAATATTTGAAACTTAATGTCTATATTCCTGAGTCTCCATTTAAATGTACAATATTTTGGTTTTGGCCGCCAGGGGGCTCTCAATCAAAACAACAGCAAAAGATCTACTTGGATGACGTCGGGAAGTAGCGTAGGATCATGGGTTTCGTTATCATCGTCAATGACAACCTTCCAATCTAGCGTCTCCTGCAGAAAAAATGTTCACTGCCAAAGTAATCCATTGTTAAAAATATTACAACTTTATTCACGTTATGTTTGGCGGTTGCCTGGAACTTGGAGCAACTTGCGCAGTCAAAGGTTATATGACGCCATTGACAAAATGAAACGTGTCTTCGAATTATATTACAAATTTCTCAGGATTTGAAAGTTGGTGGAAACATTTAGGATAATGTAAGTACACAACTAAGAAATATATATAATATAGGTATAGTGATGTTTGCTTTTTAAATGCAAAGTACATATTTTGTTATTGTTTTGGAAAACTACATATTGTACCTTTAACCTATAAATTATTTGAAGTCATTTTGTCCCATATCAACCTATATAATCTGAAAATAGATTATGGAGTACTGACATGATATCACTCTTTGTGAAGAAAAGAAAGTGCAATGCTTGAGGAGAAAACAGAGACATTTACAGCATATGCACGTCCATAGATGTGCATTAGATTCTAAAGCTTCAGTGCAATACAGACAACATTTAAAAAGCACTTGAAAGGACCGAACGTGTCCAGGCATTCACCCCTCTCTGGCACAGTTCGTTGGTAAAGTCCTTACTAGGAGTTAATACTACACTTTAAGACCAAACCATGTAAACAAAGATAGAGGGACATTTAGGGTTGTAAAATTAGTTCCTCACAGTTTAAAAAAAGATGTGTTTGTGGAAACACTTAAGAGCACGGCAGGCAGACAGGCAGGCAGGCAGGCAAGGTACTGAGAAACAGACAATTAGAATAATTCTGGACACCTGTTACACATAGCCTACAACCTATTACTTGGTCCCAGATGTTTCCTTGGTCAGGTCACATAGATAGGAATAATTATTGGTCCTAAAGAGAACAGGAGCAAAATAGACCAATGCGAACATCAACAAGAAGAGTTTCCCAGGAAAATCCCTACCAAACAGTTATACGGTACAGGAGTATTTTCTCTCTCCAGGAAACTCATTTGTATTTTGATACTACCATGAGATGCACATCACCTCAAAAAATGTCTGTTAAAATGTAACAAATGAACATCAACAGGTGAATATTATAGTATATTTTTCGGTGCATCACCGATCAGCCATTTGTGCTTCAAATGTAATATTATTTGGGAGGGCACCCTCATTTTCACAAAACATGAAAAGAACTATGTAAAAATAAATACAGTACAATACAATAAAAATAGTAATGGTAGGACACTTACTAAATGTCTGTGGCAAAATGCAAGGCTTTGTTGACTGAGGAAGATGTTCATGAAGTCTGTTGAAAACTATGTAAGACTCAATTTCATAAATTGATTTACCAGTTCGTTGTTCAATTCTCGGTTCTAGACATAGTTTAGACGTAGGTCTGTGCTAACAGTTGTTGTACTCAAATCCCCCCAAAAATCACTTATCCCCTAAAATGTAGGCACTCCAACTGATCCAGTCTTTCACTGAAGTGTCTTGGGTGTTTAGGACTTGAGAGTGAGGGCAGTGTGACTGAAGACTGACACTGGAATATGATGGAATGCACACTGTGACCCGATCCCAATGCTAAAGCTATTCACGTCTGGGGATGGGAGTAGATTTGACAGGTGCAATCAATATGGAAATAGCTTTATCTTGCCCTCAAATAAGCTAAGTGGAAGATGCACTAGTGCTCGGGCAAATCAAATCGTGTCAGATCTCCACAAGTGCACTGGGTGGCAGGCTAATTCACGTGTCCATTTGAATACAATGTCACCGCTGATACGTTCCCACTGGTTGGGACTAATTCGATTAGTGGTCGAGCTCCGTCCCGTCTCACTGCGGTAGGGGCACGATAACCTCCACATAGTTAATGGGGAAGAAGCCCGAGTCTCCGTTGATCATTCCTTCGTACCAGTTCTCGTCTATCTGGTTGGTCAGGATAATAATGTCCCCCTCCTTGAAGCCAAGCTCGCCCTGATTCTCGGGCTCAAAGTCATACAGGGACCTGGCGCACGGCTGGTCCAGCACTTCTGAGGCTAAAGGAGAGGAAAACAATAAAGAACAGTGAAATAGCAGCAACGCCTTTTGCTTTTTGATCCCAGAGATTATAGAGATATCAGGTGTACCGTAGCAGTCAAATCATCTAAGCAATAAATTAAAGGTAGTTAGATTGAGCCCCAGATTGAGCCCCAGATTGAATCCCAGAACAACAAGGTATAAAGTCTGTATTTCTGTCCTTAAGTAAGACACTTAAACCTAATTATGGTTGCTCTGCTGTGGATTGGAAAGCCAAAAAAGCACATTTTCTAAATTCCCAGACATTTATTATACACTGGTCCATGTATGAAGAAGGACAGACATACTCAGAAATGAATGCATGTGTTTTACTTCATCATAGATTGGATATTGGGTTCTAGGTGCAACATATGGTTTAATTTTTGGACCTAGGGACTAGGGTTTGCACATGCGTGTGATTCAAGTGAAAGATCTGTTTCCAAGTAAAAAATTGCATTTTTGGTATTATGGGTTAAGTTTAGGGTAAAATAGAAATGCAAATCCGGAGGAGGAAATGGAAGTGGATAGGGCACACACTCAGAAGAAAGAAATCAATCACTAAACAGGCGCTGACATGGAATCCGCAGGGCAGAAGAAAGAGAGGCAGAACGAGAACCACCTGGAAAAGAACCACAGAACAGGAGATGAAGAAAGAAGGGCTGACGTGGCAAAATCTGGAAAGGAGCTTCTTCGATGGACTATGTTCCTACAGGAATTTAAAGGCTTAACTAACTAACTAACTAACTAACTAACTAACTAACTAACTAACTAACTAACTAACTAACTAACCAACCTAGAGTAAAACTTAGAATTTGGGATAGTGTTATAATTGGGGGTACTTTTGCAATTAGGCATCTAGGGATTATGTTTAGATTTAGGTTACATTTAGGAATGAAGGTTATTGAGGTGAAGGGTAGGGTTATGTTTGGTGTAAGGATTAAATAAGGACAATGGGATTTCTGGTCCCCACAATGAAAAATAAATGTGTGCGTGACTCACGATGGCCGTTGCGTGTGGGACTGTCAGGCCAGGATAGAGGGATGTCGGTGAAGGTAGCCACTGGGTAGGAGATGGATGATGACACTGATATGGAAGATAACACATACAACACACATGCTCAGGACCACAACATTTCTCTAACTATTCATTTCCTCTTTTCGTTTGTAGAAGTCCCTGGTGGAAGCCCAGACTGCTTCCTGATTTCTGATATCCTTCGGAAGGTGGTTCTGACTTGCTCGTTGTTTTGAAAGTTACCACAAATAGTGTGACCCAACTATAAACATCAAAGATGATACATGTTTAAAATAACAACAAATAACATGCACAGTGAAAAATATGTTTGTACGTAGAGATGGAATATTTAAGCTTCATAAGATATTACCTATGTAATGTTTTAGGTGTAATGTGCTATTTAGCATCTGATAAATTGTTTTAATAATTAATCACATGTTTGTTGGCATTTCAGTTATGACAGCTCTAAGAAGTGATGACCTTAGATCCTGTTAATCCGTTTAGCATTTTTCAGACCAATGCCTTAGCTATAAACAGCTGGATAGGAAGCAGATCATAGATCTTTATTTATGGCAATCAAAATCCTGTTAGCATGTTTAGTGGTTTGCCATGGATGTTGTTACACCAGCTAACCACAAGAGGGCCCCCTTTTAAAAGCCATATTCATTGACCCTGGTATTTTTGGGCTTTATAAAAGTTTTGCCTCAGATTCTGTAGAGGCAGAATCATCCATGTTTGTGTGGTTAAGTATTTGGTAAGATACATGTTTGTGTGATAAATTATACCTACATTTCCCATTTCCATTTACTGTATGGTTGATCTGGATGTCTGCAAAGAACAAAATAAACAATGACAATGCATGATGGGTGAGTAATGATAACATGGAACAACATGCAGTTAATCAAAACATTCATACATTCACACCCACACCGACACACACAAAGTACCCGAGGACTTGATGGATGAGCTGTACGATAGTCTGTTGTGTTGAGAGTTGTCTATGGTCTCGAAGCTGCTCGTGATGGGCTTTGGTTTCAGCTCTCGCTTTGGTCGACTGCTGGCTGAGGAGATCCTGTCAGTCACATTAAGGTGTTATTCACATCGGCCAAAACATCTACAGTACATTACTGGCTGCATCTTCAACGTCAGAATGTAAACTCACAAACATTGTCAGTCCATATACTGAATCTCAATGTGGACCAGAAACACTGACTTGAAAACTGAAAGGTTGAAGATGAACAGTTGAACGCTCACTAGGGATTGGCTTCAACATTTCCAGTTCGTTCAGGTGTGGATGGAGAGAGCAGGCCACTTTGGGTGTGTAGAATGTAACATCTGTAGGTACCTGCTCTGCAGTTCCTTGTTGAGCTCTTGTAGAATCTCCAATGACTGGCGGTGGTAGTCCAAAGCTGCTTCAACCAATGCTGACAGCTGACTCACCTGCTCCACCTAGTGGACAGAGACACCGTTATCCATGACAACATAATAACATGGGACTTATTCATCTTTTCTATCTGGTATACAAGTAAGCTTAGCTGACTACTTGTATGTTTTTGGTAAGACTGAAAGCGATTAAATTAAAGATCTTGGCATAAATTATGACACCAGGGATTTTCAGGGTCCAGAGAGAGACAGACGTTTCTTGTTCGACTGCACTGCTTGTTAACACGCCTGAGATTGAGTCCAGGGCCCGTATTTATCAAGCTTCTCAAAGTGACATTTTAGTCTTAAGTGCTGAGAATTCACAAAATGTACTCCTACTCTCAAACTTAAGTATAAAAGCAAGACAGCTCGTGAGGTCTCGCAAGTGGTTAGGAGTTGCCAGTAGGGGCTTGTGATGGCACTGAGGAGACAGAGACGTGCGCTAATCTTTCAGGACAAGAAGAATGTTTTTGAATTGTTTTATGACGCCTAGTTAATTAAACGGTATTGTTTGGACAGAGCAGGCATCATCTTCGTCAGCAACTGAGTGATGGACGTCATTTCACCAGTGACTTTACGCAGCAATCCATTTTCAGATGAATTGAAGGTGGTGATGATGCTTCGTTTCCTTGCGACAGGAAAAATGCAGCAATGCAATGCTAATGATTTGGCCCATCACAACCATCAATAAGCCATATAGTCATGGAAACAATTATGGCACTTACAGCTCCACACATTGTCACTTGTTTCATTGATTTCCCAACAACACCCCGCAAAATCCAACAGAAGCAAACCAAATTCATGCAAATAGCTCTGCTTCCCGAGAGTAGTAGGCGCAATGGATGGCACTCATTGCTCCCAGTGTCAACGAGAATGTTTATATGAACAAGAAGAGGTAAAGCAGCATCAACACACAAGTTGAGTTTGATGTAGACTACAATATTTTGGATGTAGTACCCAAATGGCCTGGCTCTACCCATGATGTGCAGATATTGAATGAAAGTGGCCTGAAGCAGCTTTTTGAGAAGGCACTTTCTGCCGCCGGAGTGTCATCTAATAGGAGATAAAGGATACCCGTTACGCTCGTAGCTGCTCACCCCTTTACAAATGCCACTGACAGAAGCCGAAATGAACTACAACAGGTAGCCTATTTTGTAAGCTATTTATACACAATTGTTTCATAGTTTATGAATAGAACACTGTTTCCTAATATAGGCAATAATTAAGGTTTCAATGCCGTATCCCCTCACAGGGCACATCGTATCACAAGAAGTGTGGTGGAGAGGGATTGTCCAGTGGAAGAGTAGATTCCACATTCTACACTCAGCAAGCAGTTGTGTTTCTTCTTCCCTCCAGTTTGGGATTCTTTTGGAATCCATGATGGCTATGATTACATTATTAACTCTAGACTATATATAGGCAGGTCAGTTAACAGCACACTGGTTTAAAATGTTTAATTAAAAAATAATGGAAAACGTGTTGGAATTTTTTTTAATCTTTAATTTACAATTTGTATATCATAATGGATTTTCTTGAAAATTCTTTATTGTCAACTGTGTGTTGAATGTCAACTCCTCTTGAGTGTCACCATTCAATGTGAATTTATGAGAATATTCTTAAATAAGTACATCTATTCAGTGATTGGTCCTTGCCTATGTCATCATCCAAAATCCTGTTTGTGGCACAGCTAAGACTGACACTTAGGATTTAGTCCCACACTTCACTTGAAGTAGGACTAACTATATAGGACTAAGTATAACTAACTTTTAAGCTCAGCTTTGAGCCGAGAATTTTCTTACTCTTAAGTCAAGTCTTAGCAGTGCTCTTATGAGTAATTCTGAGAAGCTTGATAAAAACGAGCCATGGTCTTGTACTATGATGGGAAAATGATGTCAGATGCTTTTCTGTGTATTGAGGAAGAACCCCTTTACTAATGCCATAATCACAACCCATGTTGTGTTATTATATGTCTTCAGCCACCAGGTGTCAGAGTTGAATGAAGACAGAGTTCAACAAATCCACAAGTGGATACAGCGGAAGATCACATTCTGTACTGTACACGCATGTGTGGGTGAGAGAGCGAGAGCGAGCGAGAGAGAGAGAGCGAGAGAGAGAGAGAGCGAGAGAGAGAGAGAGAGAGAGAGAGAGAGAGAGAGAGAGAGAGAGAGAGAGAGAGAGAGAGAGAGCGAGAGAGAGCGAGAGAGAATACACAATAGGTAGCACTTACATCGTTTTCCAGGAAGTTAAACATGCTCCTCTCAGCCAGCTCTTTGCTCTCCTCAAACTTCTCGACGGCCTGACGGATCTCCTCATCGGACACCTTACCCTGGCGTTTCCTTTTATAGTCAAAGTCCAGCCTCCTCCCCTCCAGCTTTTTCAGGTGATGCTACCCTCAAAACAATTAAGAGAGACGGCTGAAACAGGACAACGCCTCAGACTCTTTAGGAGGAAGTCAGGATAGTCCTCCTTTAACCATTTATGAAACATTTCAATTGACAAATTACACATTTGGTGGAATCATGCGTATACAAAATCCCAAGTAAACAACTTCCACGTACACTCACCTAAAGGATTATTAGGAACACCATACTAATACTGTGTTTGACCCCCTTTTGCCTAATTCTATGTGGCATTGAATCAACAAGGTGCTGAAAGCATTCTTTAGAAATGTTGCCGCATATTGATAGAATAGCATCTTGCAGTTGATGGAGATTTGTGGGATGCACATCCAGGGCACGAAGCTCCCATTCCACCACATCCCAAAGATGCTCTATTGGGTTGAGATCTGGTGACTGTGGGGGCCATTTTAGTACAGTGTACTCATTGTCATGTTCAAGAAACCAATTTGAAATGATTCGAGCTTTGTTACATGGTGCATTATCCTGCTGGAAGTAGCCATCAGAGGATGGGTACATGGTGGCCATGAAGGGATGGACATGGTCAGAAACAATGCTTAGGTAGGCCGTGGCATTTAAACAATGCCCAATTGGCACTAAGGGGCCTAAAGTGTGCCAAGAAAACATCCCCCACACCATTACACCACCACCACCAGCCTGCACAGTGGTAACAAGGCATGATGGATCCATGTTCTCCTTCTGTTTATGCCAAATTCTGACTCTACCATCTGAATGTCTCAACAGAAATCGAGACTCATCAGACCAGGCAACATTTTTCCAGTCTTCAACTGTCCATTTTTGGTGAGCTCTTGCAATTTGTAGCCTCTTTTTCCTATTTGTAGTGGAGATGAGTGGTACCCGGTGGAGTCTTCTGCTGTTGTAGCCCATCCGCCTTAAGGTTGTGCGTGTTTCGGCTTCACAAATGCTTTGCTGCATACCTCGGTTGTAAGGAGTGGTTATTTCAC
>JACXGM010000917.1:47431-61875 GCA_016801145.1 Umbra pygmaea
GCCCATTCTCCTCTGACCTCTAGCATCAACAAGGCATTTTCGCCCACAGGACTGCCGCATACTGGATGTTTTTCCCTTTTCACACCATTCTTTGTAAACCCTAGAAATGGTTGTGCGTGAAAATCCCAGTAACTGAGCAGATTGTGAAATACTCAGACCGGCCCGTCTGGCACCAACAACCATGCCACGCTCAAAATTGGGAAAATCACCTTTCTTTCCCATTCTGACATTCAGTTTGGAGTTCAGGAGATTGTCTTAACCAGGACCACACCCCTAAATGCATTGAAGCAACTGCCATGTGATTGAGTAGATAATTGCATTAATGAGAAATTGACCGGGTGTTCCTAATAATCCTTTAGGTGAGTGTATACTGTATGTCATTAATATATTTTCCCATCCGAAATGTGTCAACAACCACCTGCTTAAAATTAATTCAGAAGCCAAAGGTAATATTAGCGTTATCGTTATTCAGAGAATCAAACCTGATCCAAATGTTGTATTATCCTTCCTTTAAGTTAGTGTATGAGGATTACAAACAGTCATCAGACTACCTCACAAATGGTGTCCTACTCACTCTAGAATGTATAGTGCACCCTGTGGTCCCTGGTCAAACGCAGTGCCCTAATGAAGAGAGTAGGGTGAAATCTGGGAGTCATGTCCTGAAAGCTCCTGGAACACAGTAGAGAAGCAGCACTCACCATGATCTCCCTCAGGTCTTTGTCCTGCAAGTTCTGAAGAGGGTCAATGAAGTTCTGCTTGACGCTGATGTCCAGAGAGTCCTTCACCTCGGCCATTTGTCTCATGGCCTCACCGATATCCACCAGTGCACCACCTAGGAGCCAAACAAGACCTGTTTCATCATCAAAAGGTTTGGTGATCTAGGCAATCAAGGACACAACAAACAGAACTCCAGTGAGCTGACTGCTTCCTGTCCAGCTGACAGCCAAGATGGATGCTTCAATCACCCCACAGCCCGACCCCCTGTACACGCTCTGCTCCAGTGTTCCCCTCTCAACCCTTTAGTGAGACCCGTGGCACATTCCACTGCACTGCTTGTTAACACACCTTTGAGTCCTGGGGGGTATCCTTCGTACGTCGCTTAATACATCCGAGATCAAATGCCACATCCAAGATGACTTCATCTGGCTAATCATGATCTGGCTAATTTGGTTCTTCGAACACACCTGCCGTTTACGATAAGTATCGCTGGATTGAGTCATCTGAGATGATTGCGCGTACACATGTTGGCATGAAAGGGGAGATGTATCGATAGTAGAAACGCTGATCAGCAACACTGCTATTGGCTGCTCTTCACGGCCAAAGAGCACGCCCAGTTTTTCTCAGCAGCAGAGCAACAGTTATTGCTTGAAGGTTAATAGGAATTTGAAAGTTTTATAAAAAATTCTGGACTGAAGCCACAAGTTGCAAAACATCAGGGTACTCCAGGAAACTCTCTTTAATTTAAAAAGCCTTTATTATATGGCTAGGTCATCATGATCCTTAAAGGAAACACTCCAACGCGTTTCAGCATACAAGCCTTCATCAGGGAGTCAACGAGTTGATACAGCCGGAAAGATCACACTTACCAGCTGGCAGAACAGTGTGTGTCAGTGTGTGTCAGTGTGTGTCAGTGTGTGTCAGTGTGTGTCAGTGTGTGTCAGTGTGTGTCAGTGTGTGTCAGTGTGTGCGCGCACACGTGCACTGGAGAAGACTCAGGTCAGGATGAAAAGCCTTTCAAAGGCTTCCTCTCTTCACAGAGCACAGTGTGTGCTTGAGTGGGCAGACTCCTGTGCTCTGTGGCCATCTGCGTGAACACCAACACTCTGCTGTTGACCAGATGAGTCAGTTTACGCCCCCTGCAGAGAGTCAGTATCAACACCTCCACTGGGGGGCCTGGCCAGGTGCCGGACACTCGGCCCTCACAATGTGCAATGAGCAGCAGGCTTAGAGAAGCAAATCACAAAAAGTAGAGGCCGAACTTGCCCCTTCAATATCATCCTTTTGAGAATCTTTCATCCCTCTCAGAATTCATACTGTACACATGCGTTTTCTGTACAATACACGTGGGTATTCTGTACTGTACACGTGGGTATTCTGTACTCTACATGTGCCTATTCTGTACTCTACAAGTGCGTATTCTGTACTCTACAAGTGCGTATTCTGTACTCTACAAGTGCGTATTCTGTACTCTACACGTGCGTATTCTGTACTCTGTACTCTACACGTGCATATTCTGTGCTCTACTTGTAGGTATTCTGTACTCTACATGTAGGTATTCTGTACTCTACACGTGCGTATTCTGTACTCTACACGTAGGTATTCTGTACTCTACACGTAGGTATTCTGTACTCTACACGTAGGTATTCTGTACTCTACACGTAGGTATTCTGTACTCTACATGTGCGTATTCTATACTTTAAACGTGCGTATTCTGTACTCTACATGTGCGTATTCTGTACTCTACACGTGCGTATTCTGTACTCTACACGTGCGTATTCTGCGTATTCTGTACTCTACACGTGCGTATTCTGTACTCTACACGTGCATATTCTGTACTCTACACGTGCATATTCTGTACTCTACACGTGCGTATTCTGTACTCTACACGTGCGTATTCTGTACTCTACACGTGCGTATTCTGTACTCTACACATATGTGTGGATTAACGTGAGTGTGATTCATACCAAAAGAGGACTCTTCTCCCAGCTCGCGGCCATAGCGCATCATGCAGTCCCCCAGTAGGCCCTCTGTCTGGGGGTAACCTGTAGACTTCACCTGTCCTCTGATCTTCGACACTGTGTTCAGCATCCCCAGCTTGGCCCTGGACGCTAGAGCAAATAACACATTCAAGGTTTACACATTCTCTCCCCTCCCAATTGTTCTAGTCCAATGTTTCGCCATTAACCCTGCTACATCGGCAGCTCCGCAAACCCCCCCTAAATAGCTGCGGGGTGGTGAACGGTGCTCACATGGTTCATCAAACTACATGTTGCCATGCCAGTCGATTCTTTTCATTTAAATTTAAATTTACCTTTATTTAACCAGGTAAGTTGACTAAGAACAATTTCTTATTTACAGCAACGACCTGGGAGCAATTAGGGTAAAGTGTCTTGCCCAAGGACACAACGACAGTTGGCTCAGTCGGGAATCGAACTGTCAACCTTCTGACTACAAGTCTGACTCCCTAACCACTAAGCCATCTGCGCCCCGCTAAGCCATCCTGCTCATCAACAATACAGGAAGATTACGCTCACCAACTATACTTCCGCGACTGAATTTACAGGTGCCCGCTCTGCACACAGCGAGTCACTGGAAAGTGGAATGGCAAGGTAGACAAACTTATCTTTCCCAGATCCCAGGTAGCTCTTTGGCAATTTGCGCTGCCTCGTGCTGGATGTCCGGACAAATTTGGAGAAGCCATAGTCAGGCTTGAACCACTGACTATCACGGCATGGTTTGTCCTGCAAGGCAGCAACTTAGCCCAATATGCCATGTGGACCCGCGGCATGTTTATACTTTATTGGACATGAAACTATGATGAAATATCAAGGTTTTGCTGAAAGAGCATTAGGTTCTACTAAAACCCACACAGCAGACAAAGCAATGGAGAATTGAACTGCTGGCATCTCTCCATTTATTTATCCATCCATCCTTGCATTTATCCATTTATCCATTCATCCATTTATCCATCCATTTATCCATCCATTTACCGTATCCATCCATCATCAATCATCCATTATTGATTCATCCCTGCAGAATCTACAATCTGTAATTCACAGATCAACACCTTGTCAGCACCTTCAGTAATTCCCAACTTGGCCACCGTAAGTGTCTGGAAATTCACACAGTGACGTCACCAACTCTAAACTGTTAGTGTGTTTTTAGTAACTTCTGTGTTGGAAACATGATGGCACCACCATTTTTTGGGGTTTCAGGGTTTGAAGTGTTCTTTTAACAAATTAGAAATTATTTATGTTTTAAAGCATTGTCCTTACCCGGGTTTGGTTGTAAATATTCTGTTGTCCTGGCCAAGAGGTCAAACACTGATTTGTTGGTGACATCGATTTTCTAAAAACAAAAGAATTAGGTTAGCTCAATGAATATTGCATTGATTTCAGCATGTATTGGTTACAAGGTGACTGTCCTTTACGCTCCATAAGGAGCATTCCAGTGTAGTGCAGGTCTTTGCTCTAGCCCAGCACTAACACAGCTGATCCTACTAATCAAACCCTTGCATATTCAATATGTAAACTTGTATGTTATTGGACTGGAAAAATTGACATACAGCCTTCCTGAACCTGATTCAAACAATCAAATATGTAACGATATTCCAACTCCAGACTTACAGCTGGACATTTGTATTGTAAAAGTTTGTTATCCTAGAGTGGCAGAACATGGGGAAGAATGTTTTGACTGATGTTTTTGTGCCATTCGCTTGTGCAGATCCATCTTTTTAAGTATTATCAAGAGCACCCTGTCAACTGGATGCAAAAACCAAGTCCTAATATACAAATACACAGTAGTTTGATGTTGGCAAAGGGGCCTGTGGGTGGTGGAACATCCGTGTACACCCACCATGGCTCACTGGTGAGGTTGCCCTGCTGGCCCCTAATGAGCTAACGCTGCCTGCCCTGGCTGCTCCTCTGGAAAAGGGATGTTCATGTTGGTATATGGGGTTGTAGTGGGCTTTTCCTTTACTAAGACAGCCGTACTACAACCCCGATAGCCCCCCTGAAAAATTTAATAGGGAGACCCCAGTCCTCTTCCTCCAGCTGCTCCTCACCAGAGAAAATTAGCCCCAAATCCTCATCCTCTAACTCATCTGAGGAGAACAGTTCCAACTTGCCATCTAAATATTAGTAGGTCCAGGGCTCCGGTGTGGAGGTTAATACCGGCTGGTGATATTCTCCATAGGGCCACATAGGAGGGGTGTAGCTGAAAGCACTGTGGAGCCTTTTACACTCCTCGTTGGCTGTCTGTCAGGCTGCATGCTGCCCATGTTGGTAAGAGGTGAGAGAACGCGCATCCGGAGTACCTGATGGAGCCACTCCAAACTGTGTTGCCCCCAGGGTCTCAAAATCCTTTTGTTCCTTGGGCTGGGCATTCTGTCATGATGTGTGTGTAGGTTGAGAAGGAGGGAGACCAACGGCAGATAGTGGAGTTCTTCTCTTTGATTTTTTAATGAATCAATTCAACGATGAGTGCAATAGTAATTCCCTTACTGTTAACAGATAGATATTGTAGCAGCACGAAGGGTATTCATCCTTTTACTACTCTCTAACGCGGCGTAGACACGACTAATGTACAGAGCATATGCATAGCTAAACAATCATATATATATATGATATACATATAAATATACTCCACTTACGACACAAAGTGGTAAAGACACAAATAGTGGAATCCAGTACTCTGTCAGCAACTCAGGGAAATAGCACTTACGCCAGCATAACACGCCTTCAAACAGATCATCAATGCCCCTTACCACTCTCTCCCCCAGCCAGAGTTTATGTAGAATGACTAATTGAACATGGCTGCATGTATTATGAAATCAGATATACAAGTAACAGCCTAACCTAAACTAATACCCATCCTAGCTCTGGCTAGGTGAGGGAGTGGTGCACCCACAACTTGAAGAGAAAACTGAAACCAAATCAATTTTGCAAAACACATATGAGTCCAGTCTCAGTTCGATGTTTACGCCAGCCCTCACTGGGCTGGACATGACAGAAAATGTGATTGTTGTATGTCGTTTTTTGTTGTTGTTGTATGCCGGTCCAGCTGCCTCTGGCAGGCAGAATATTCTAGCTTCATTTCCATCTTATAATTGATGGTCAGGATTTGAAGAAGGGAAAGCTGATCCTAGAACAGCCAGCCTTTGTGTTACCTACAGGGCTAGCTCAGGTTGCTAATAGCACCTCCTCCACCATCCTTACCCTCTCCATCTCCATGAAGTCTTCATCCAGCTTTGTCCCTTCAGCACCACTTATCTTCTCACACAGCAGCTACAGCAGATTTAGAGGAGATAAGAGATGGAGTAAGAGAAAGAGAGAGGGAGGGATGTGGAGGTAAGTAAGAGAGGTTGATTAGCATTTTCATGTTCCCTGTTGTTGCTGCTATCTCTGAAAATGACGGGCACATTTGGCTTAGCGTGACAGTAATGCTCTTCAATTGAATTGTGTTAAGAGGGACAAAAAAAGGATCTGGTATAGTGACAAAGTAATGGCAGTATGTGGGAGTGTTGTCGACATGATGGAACTCCTCACGGTGTTGAATATTATTGTGGAACTCTGGTGCCATTCTAAGGTAGCTGAAAGAGTCTAGGGAAAAGCTATAATAACAACCAGCCTGTACGGTTTCATCTGTCTTTTCCTCCATCTCTCCTGTAACCCTCTTCTCTTCACACTACAACTCTCAAATCTCTCCATCTCCCTGTCCATAGTATCAGCTTTCCTTCTCCTCCCTCCATGTTAACGGTGTGATGACGTGGTGCCCGTCAGAGAGATAACATCTGCAGAGGCGATAACACTCACACACAGGTGGGATACAGTTCCTACACCAGCTTCCCCTCATGGTTTCTAGCAAGCTAGGAAACAACCTGGTGCCAGGTAAAAACAGCCAGTCCATTAGGATCTGAGAACTAGAGTGGGTTTCGAATGGTGCACGGAGCTGCGTTGTCATGGAGTTGTGTGTCAAAAGTTCAGCTTTTCCCACCCTGTACACATTCCCTTTGCCAAGCTAGCATAGTATCTCCGCCTTCTTGGCTTCCCTTCATTGAAATGACTACGGGCATCCTCCATACTCATGATTGTAAAAACCAAAAGGTGTCTAAAACACTTCCAAACGTAACGTCAAGGAATGACAGACCGGACAGAAAGGAGTTTCACCAAAGCACAATTAGAAAGATGACCTATCAAGCAGGCTGTTCTAGCTAGCAAACTTTCCCATAATTTTCCCTTAACGTTACTAGTTTTTATCATGTCTGGCAATGCAAATGTTAGCTAAGCAGTTACAGTATGTTATGACACAGAACATTCCTTCGTCAGTGTTGAGATTAACATTTTCCGACTACAATAGGCTAACCAATGAGCCTCGAAGGTCGGAGTGAAGTCCAGAAATTTGGGCCCCCCGGTGACATTGTTAGAACATCGTCAGGGCTTGCTAAAGCCCAGTATGACTTCTCGTTTAGAGTAGATTTTTACTGCGTAGGCGGCATAATACTGTAACATATGTATTTTTGATAGCATACAGATTTAGCACCTCACTTTCTATTTGGAGGTTAAATAAAAATGGTGAGCCTTTTGAAGAATTAAGATGGTAGGATTTAAAGTGTTGATGAAAGGTAAGGACCCAGGTACAGCAGGTTACTAAAACAGAACCTACAGTATGTCACTCTGAAATTATACAGTATTGGGACAGTAGTTCAAATGTTTAGTTTTACTGTATCCCCAAAGCATATAAAAATATGATTCAAAGATGAATGTGAGGCAAGTGTACAGAGTATATACACTCAATGGCCACTTCATTAGGTACACCTGCTCAACTGCTCGTTCAGCCAATCGTGTGGCAGCAGGTCAATGCATTTAGGCATGTAGACATGGTCAAGACGATCTGCTGAAGCCAAGCATCAGAATGGAGAAGAAAGGTGATTTATGCGGGGCGGCAGTGGCTCAGTTGGTCAAGTAGGTTGTCTAGCAACCGGAAGGTTGGTGGTTTGAGCCCCAGGTCCTCCTGTCCAAGTGTCGAGGTGTCCATGAGTAAGACACCTAGCCCAAGTTGCTCCCGACGAGCTGGCTGTCGCCTTGCATGGCTGACACCGCCGTCGGTGTATGAATGTGTGAATGAATGGGTGAATGTGAGGCTCTGTAAAGCGCTTTGGTGGCCATTGTTGGTCAGAAAAAAGCGCTATATAAATGCAGTCCATTTACCCTTTACCATTTAAGTGACTTTGAACGTGGCATGTCTGTTTGTGCCAGACAGGCTGATTTGAGTATTTTTGAAAGTGTTGATATACTAGGATTTTTACACAAAACCATCTTGAAGGTTTATAGAGAGTGGTGAGAAAAAGAGAAAATATCCAGTCAGCGACAGTTCTCTGGATGAAAATGCCTTGTTGATGGCAGACGTCAGAGGAGAATGGCCAGACTGGTTTGAGCTGATAGAAAGGCAACAGTAACTTATATAAACACTCAATACAACCAAGGTATGCAGAAGAGCATCTCTGAACGCACAACACATAGAACATTGAAGCAGATGGACTACAGCAGCAGAAGACCACACTTGGTGCCACTCCTGTCAGCTAAGAACAGGAAACTGAGGCAAAAATGTACACGGGCCCAACAATCAATCAATCAATCAATCAAATTTATTTATAAAGCCCTTTTTACAACAGCAGTTGTCACAAAGTGCTTTGACAGACACCCGGCCCGAGACCCCCAAAAGCAAGCAACACAAGTGATGCACAGTGGCTAGGAAAAACTCCCTAGTAGGTGGGACCTGGGAAGAAACCTAGAGAGAGGCCAGACTCAAGGGGGTGGCCAGTCCTCTTCTGGCAACACAATTGGACAGTAGATAATCGGAAAAACATTTAGATGGTAGGGTCAGAATTTCGCGTAAACAACATAAAAGCATGGATTGACTACTTCCAGCACAATAACGCGCCATGTCACAAATCTCAAACTGGTGTCTTGTACATGATAATGAGTTCACTGTACTCAAATGGTCTCCACAGTCAGCAGATTTCAATCCAATCAAGCACCTTCGTGGAACGGCAGATTTGCATCATGGATGTGCAGCTGTCAAATCTGCAGCAAATGCGGGACGCAAAAATGGCAATATGTTTCCAGCACCTTGTTGAATCTATGCCATGAAGGATGAAGGCAGTTCTGAAGGCAAAATGTACCAACCCGGTACTAGCAAGGTGTACCTAATCAAGTGGCTGGCGTGTGTATATTTGAACCTCTGGGGAGTGCTGTAATTCTTTGTTGGTAAAAACTACAAATGTGTTGACACAAACAGAAATACAATGTGACAGTAGGTACTCTTGTCTCATATTAAAAATGTTATTGTATTTAAATAGCCTTGAGTGTACACTGTACAGCAACAATAGCAATTTTGACTTTACTGTGCCAATACAGTGGAACACAATACAGTGGGGAGAACAAGTATTTGATACACTGATGATTTTGCAGGTTTTCCTGCTTACAAAGCATGTAGAGGTATGTCATTTTTATCATAGGTACACTTTAATTGTGAAAGACTGGATCCAAACAAAAATTCTTCAAAAAAAGCCTTTTTTTGTGCGTTCATAAATGTGGCCCCTGGAGAAGGTCTGTATGGAGGAGTGGGCCAAAATCCCTGCTGCAGTGTGTGCAAACCTGGTGAAGAACTACAGGAAACGTATGATCTCTGTAATTGCAAACAAATGTTTCTGTACCAAATATTGAGTTCTGCTTTTCTGATGTATCAAATACTTATGTCATGCAATAAAACTCAAATTCAATATTCAAAAATCATACTATGTGATTTTCAGGATTTTTTTTTATTCTGTTTCTCACAGTTGAAATGTACCTATGATGACAATTACAGACCTCTACATGCTTTGTAAGAAGGAAAACTGGCAAAATTGGCAGTGAGTCAAATACTTGTTATCCCCACTGTATATTGAAAATCAAAGTGTCATATCTCTGGGTCCGCGTGGTGTAGGGGGCCAAGTCGCTTATTGCAAGACATTCTACGTCACGATGGTCATGGGTTCGACCCTGACCATGGGTTCTCTGACTTTCCCTGGGCCTCCTGCAAGAGTTAAACAAATTTTACAGACAGGAAGCAGGAAGTGAAAATGTATATTTCTGCAATGAGGTAGGAAATCACACTGCAAATTTGGTTATTTTGTGGGAGCTGAGTTTCACATCTGCACACAAATGTAGTCTAATGAACGAAGGTTAAAACGAATTGCTGGATTTCGCAGGGCATGTTTCATTGACAGCATCCGAGCTGTGCAAGTTGGAGCCAAAAAGCTTGCAGAGCTAAACGAATGTCCCTGCTAGGCTACATAGTACCTTGCTTTTTAAACTTGGCTACCAGGATTTTTAATCAGTCTGTTGCACTGGTGTGTTGTCCTTTTTTCAATTTTTTTTCTCCCTCCAGTGCTTTTTAATGTAAAATCACATTTTTATTAAACAGACAGTGTACACATTTTCCAAATATACATCACAATTGATGCACATTGTGTTCTTTACAGTAAATCAGAATTATATAACATGCATTACATGAAATACTACTTTCCTTGAAACAAATTACTTGGCCTGGCTCACATTTATATTTATGTCTATTTTGCAGGGCACAACAGTTACAAGACACAGACTGGCTGGCCAAACTGTTTTAAAATGCTTTCCTGCCTTTAAAAATTAATCAAATGCATGTACTATTTGTTTTAGAATTTTGATTTTTTTTACAGTGCTGAATGTTGTCAGACATCTGCTGTCACATACAGTAGCTATGTCATAATAGCTATTTTAATCCTCTTGTCATGTAATTTTTGTCTCAAATGTTGGCACTTTTTTTGGTTGTGAGTTCAGGTTGAAATATGTTCTGCCTGTGAGTGTGTGTGTGTGCGCGGGGGGGCTTGGGTGGGAATTACATTGCCTATATCCTATTTTTTCACACATAGCTACAGTATGAAGCCCTTCAATTGGTTTCAGAAACTGAATGTGGCCCTCAAGCAAAACATGTTGCCTACCCCTGGGCTAGAGAGTATATAAATGGCTAATTCATATTTTTTATATACAATCTACCTCATTTATTGATCAACAAAACATAATAGTGAAGGCTCTGTTACATGTGAGGGTGTATCTCTAAAACAAAACCACAGGGGGGGTGCAAGAATTCATAGATTTCCACAGGAGGAGATAAGTCACAGCGTAGCGGTTAGAATCTGTGTGTGCTGGGGTCTTGGGCTCCAACTGCTGGAACACAAGTTGTAAATAATTTCTTTGTAGATCTACACAGCAAAGGAAATTGTGATAACCTTTACTCCATACAACACAATGGGACGGAAGTTACAAACATCTCTAGGGGCACTTTTTAGCATCTTTGGACTTTGAGCTTGGGCAAGGAAGTAGGACTACTGCCAATCTGGGTTGACATGCCATTTCAAATCTTGATATTTAGTGTTTGCTTCAATCTTCCTGGAGTATGCATTTTTTTGAGAATTTCCATTTAGTTTCATTTCACCAGGCCAATGATAGTCCTTATAAAATATTTTCTTAAAAGATGCATTTCCTAAAAGATGTTCTATATCTTAACACTGTGAAAGAGAATTGTCACAAAATTATTAATGCCAGTTGGCAGCATGCTATACTGTCACAAGGTGTCTAAATATAGTGGCGCTAATGAGTCCTAGAAGGCTTGGCACATTGCCTCAGCAGCACTGGGTAATAACAGAAACAACAAAAAGTCAGACACATTTAGGGTCTGTAAAGCTAACCAGTGCTTTAAGGAATAGATGACATTCAAATCAGTATCTTTGATTAAGGTGATGAGATAAGCTGTTTTTTTTTACCAATTTCTCATGCCTCCCAATTAGTTACATCCAAAAACCCCTCACATTGTTTAATGGCAGTCATCAGCTTCCTCTAAGCACATGTCGCTGAGCCATCCGATTAGTACGAATCGGTGAACTGGCGGTAAATGTTGAGAACGGTTTCTTGTTGTTCCTTCAGTTTTCTAGTGAACTGAGAACTGAAAACCCGAAGAATTAGTTAACGAACTAATCGTTGAACTGAACTGGCGCCGCGGAAAAGGTTCAGAACTGTTTCTTGTTTCTTTAGTTCTCTTCTTTATACTGTCTGTGCGATGCACACCACCACCGAACGAAAACAAATAAACATATGACTGTTTGTGGAAGAGGACAAGATGAGTTTTAAGTTTAATAAATTGTTCAACCCATTTAGCTTTTTTAAAATGTTCCTTGGATAATTCTGGGCGATTTCAACACCTAGCTTTGTTGTTAGGACATTTGGAGTGCTGTCAATAGCAAGACAAACTCAAACAATCTGTGTTGCCTACACCATGTTATCCTCCTGCTCCAGTTTACACCCATTACACTGAAATGGGGCACGTTTTTAAACCTCTTAAGGTTAGCCTCTTATAGCTGCATTGTGTAAGATCTGCTCCCATCTACTGGTGAAAATGTATATGACAAGCAACCGTGTTATTATAACAGCAACGTGAACCTGGATATTTGTTTTTTCTTTCAAAACAATAGCGCTCGTTTTGATTCATTGCAATAGTCATTGTTAATTCACTACACAGCCCGTGAATTATAACCAAATGCAATTGTATTGTGTGTAAAGAAACAATAACAGCATGTGATAGCAAAAATAATAATTTAACATGTTTTATTAATAAAAGTAACAAATATGTTTTACACACAATTTGATTGAATATATTGCCAGTGTCTCATGTGAAAACACGATTACATTTGAAAAACATTCACTATAGTCTGTTTTATTCAAACAGAATACTAATTTTAGCAAAACATGAACATGGACACTACCTATGCAATGAATAAACAATGATTATTGCAATGAACCACGAGCGCTATTATTTTGAAACGAAAAATCCCTGTTTGTGTTGCCAGGCGAACGTTCTTGACTACTTTACAGCTTGAGCCAGCGCTACTATTACATGTCCTCGAGAACAGGCATGATCTTACATCTTCAACAGACTTTGAAATTTCCCGGCAGTCGTGAGTAATCTCCACCTGGCATTCGTCGTGGTGCCACTTGTGTAAAAGCGCAAATGGCTGAGCTTGAATTTCCAGGTATGTCCCTCTTTGGCTAATGTATTTTAAAGATGGAGGCGTAACATGGCTTCCGCAATTCGAGCGGCACGATTGTATGTATTGTGAATGGAAGATTCTACACTTACGAAAATACTTTGATTATTAGGTGGAAGTAATTACACATGAATGAGCACATATTTGTGAAAGAACAAAGTTTTTTTTTGCTAAGAATCAACTCAAAGAAATACACAGTGTAGCTTTAACATGTTCGAAATGTCATCACAAGTGCATATGTGAAGTGATTCTTTCAGAGTGAACACAGCGATCTGACTGCAGTAGATGGAATGCAAATAAGTTGTCATAAATCAGCCGTTTGTATTATCTAACATAAACGACCACAACCTTGTTGGAGAACAAGCGAGCCATCTCGGGTGAATCTATCGGGGATAGGCACATTTTCGCGATGTGTGTACATAAAACATTTGTACTGTGAGGCAGTGACTTATCCCACTGCGCAACATGAAACCCTCAAAATCAGTTGTTTCCGGCTTGGCCGAATCATACTGCTAGAACATCTCTAATGTCCAGGCCCAATGTTGCTGACCTGATACTAAGAGTTCAGCATAATGTTTGCCATCCAGAACATTCTACACACTCACAATGGAATTTCTCTGACTCCATTCTTTACTGAGTAAATAGGTTGTAGGGGGCATTTGGAACACAAGTTGAGCCCTCACACCAGCTTGTGTCCTTTTCTTAGAAGCGTGGATGCAGGGTGGGCAGTTATGAGTCAGCGTACCTCATGTGAAGAACGGGCATCAACTGAAACCATGACGCTGCATGCTTTATAGTGTCCCTGCTGTATTCTGCAAAGCAAAATGTCAGCCGCTGAAAGGACCAGTGTTGTTTCCTTCAGGAACAATAACACTGTCCAGTCCTGTTCCCAAAAGTGAATGTGTGTGTGCGCATGCAAGTGAGTCATCTGAATGAGGTTAAGCCAGATCGGGATAACACCTTGAGAAAATGGTCTACTGTTTCAGTAAACGCACATAAACCGAGTCAATGCTGGTCTATGATCGCTTTCTGACAGGAAAACTATGGCGCTAGGTTCCTATCCAGCGTTAACTTGCAAAAATTGCTTGCTTGAGCCAGCATCTTACCAGGTAGCAGGCGCTACTAGCTACTTGTTGCACGCATCCAAATATTTGTTTTGGCGTATTTTCTGTACCTTAGGGCAACCACATCTACATAGTAAGATAGTGAATATATATTTCTTCTATTCACAACATATAATAATGGCAATTATGAATAACAATAATCCTGAGTGATGAGCCTGGCACAAAATGCCAAAACCCCCCAGCAAACCATAACCATACAGAACCAAACAGGTGGAGGCAGGTTCGGGCGGGAAGGCGCACTGAAGCAAGAACGTATAGGCTCCCGCAGTCCCCTCTCTCTACTGGGATATCCTCACCCCAATGCTACCTCTGTGGTGGTACGGTCTGTTGGTGCCCCTTTGGAAGTGTGTGTCTTGGCAATGTGGGTGGGTCGGAAGCATGCCTGCTTGCTCCTGCCCGAGGCTTCCTTGTGCAGGACCACGTCTCTTGTCCCCCCCCGTCTCAGCCCCAGATGTTATGCTGCAATAGTTTATGTGCCG
>JACXGM010000918.1:0-25155 GCA_016801145.1 Umbra pygmaea
AACCTACTTTTGCGTTCATTTGATTGAATATTGTTTCTGAAATCGTATAGACTAAGTAAAAAAGTAATTTTAAAGCTTGTTAATGATTTTAATGTGTTTAAATGAGAAACAAAAAAATTGGGCGGTTTTTTGTGAATTCTCGCGGTTTTTGACGAGGTTTTGGGCTGGAAAACCTGGCTGGCATCTGGCAACACTGGTTGAACCTTAATCACAGAAAAAATGGAAAATATTGATGTCAGTTTGGACTGCATTGTTTATCCGAGTTTGAATGAGGAGGAAATAGATATCTCTGGTTTCCGACATTGGAAGTACATTTTTATGCCGGTTGAAAAACATTTGCCCGGTCAGTTGACTTTTATAAAAACAATGAATATATTTTAGTCGGTGTTCAAACACTAGTTCCGATCTACCGTGAACCCCACAAATGTAAAGGCTATAGTGTCCACATGGAACCGCCATCTGCTGATATAGGCCTATCGCCTACATGGTTCACCCACTATATTTTCAAAAACAGATACTTAACAAGGTGCATCGATGCTCTTCTTACCTTATTCCTAAATGCAGCTCGTTTGTGTTTAACAGGTCTACAGTTACTTGATATACTGCCCAAATTGAGGTGAGTGCTTTGACTAGCGTCTTCGTTTTACTACTATATTATTTGAAGAAATGCACAAGCATTGTTCAAGCGTTATCGCATTTCAAAGAAATTGGAGATTCCCTCAGCATGTGTGAATTATTTCGTACATTTTCTGTGGAAGTGAGAAATAAACAAGCCTGTTGCTTTAATTTTGAATGTGTGTGTTTCGTCCAGAGACCAGGAGGATGAGGACTTGCTCATTCAGTGTGAGTCGTTTGAAGAAGCCATGGCTGAAGATGAGGACGAGTTGCTCAGGGTCTATGGTGGCATAGATATGAGCAATCACCACGAAGTGTTTACCACCCTCTTCAACAGAGTGAGCACGACTGTTAAGCTGCACCACCATAACAGTGCAGATCACCTTCTGTTGGCGTCAAGAACGTTTAGGCAAGCAGTTAAACTACTAGTGTGTTGTTGCACCTCCAGGTGAGCAGCTCTCCAGCGTCCCTTCATCTTCTGTCTATCCTACAAGCTCTACTGCTACTGGGGCCAGACAGGACAGACATCTGGCAGGCACTGGAGGCCCTCACTAACAGGGCCATACTGCTGGTTCCAGATTGTGAGTCATATTGCTTCCACACTTTATATATGTAAGCTGTCAACTTAGAGAGCTATGTGCCAAGTTTTGCCATCTGTGTGAACATAGAGTCCATGTCTTTGATTTTTGTGCTCCAGCTCAGATGGACACCTGTGAGACGGTCATGCAACGCCTGGTGTTCTTCAAGCGCAGGGCGGCTGGTGCCGATGGAGTGGATGCACTACCACCCAGGAAGACTGATAAAGCTGTTCAGACAGATACGGTGGATTATGACCCAGGCAGAGGGACCAACTGCGCCACAACCTCCCAGGTGTCCACTCTTCAAACACCCCCGCCCCCCCCACCTCCCAATATGATAGGGCCGCGTCCCCTTACGTGCCCACCTCCCCCTCCTCCACCCCCGGCTCCGCCGCTACCAAACACAGGAGGTTGGGTACCACCACCACCCCCTCTTCCAGGGGTGGGTGTGGCCCCGCTGTGCCCTCCTCCCCCACCACCTCCTCCACCACCAATGGGCAGTAGAGGACCTCTGGGTGGGCCAGGCCTGCCCCCGCCTCCTCCTCCACCTCCCTCTGGCATGGTAGTGGCCCAGCGTAGCCACACCCTGGGCTGTGCTCCAGCTTCCTTCTCACAGCCTGGCCGATGCCCCACCCTGAGAATGAAGAAGCTCAACTGGCAGAAGCTCAGAGCTGTCACAGGTGAGTCCTCAACCGACGCTCCCCTTGTTGTTTGTTGTTTTCCCAGGCAGCCTGTTACATGCAAGAAGGGAGATGTTCTGTCCAATAGTAAAGGAAGAGGTCATTTCGGCGGCTATTCTCTACCTCGTGTTTAACTCCTCCTCCTTCCACAAACACACAGATGGTCACTCGATGTGGACCTCAGTTCAGAAAGAAGCTCCTCAGGAGCCAAACTACTCCAGCATCGAACAGCTGTTCTGTCTCCCGGTGACCGAACACAAAGACAAGGGGGCAGCTGCGCCTGTCAAGAAGGAACCAAAAGAGGTGTGTTGGTCGACCCTTAGCACAGTTCTCATTCAGCATTACCATAAATTAGGCTCATTAGAAACACTGACAAAACAACCTACTTAACAAAAGATGCATTCACCTCTTCTCTGTGCAGATCTCCTTTATTGACGCAAAGAAGAATTTGAATTTGAACATATTTCTCAGGCAATTCAAATGGTAATATTGCATGCTTGTATTTATTTGAATGTTTTTATCATTTTATTAATTTAGCAGACTTATAATAGTGAGCGTCTTACAGTATCGAGTTCATACATTTCATACAATCGAACCTACAACCCTGATGTTTCGAGTGCTGTACTTTCCCAGCTAAAGAGCATGGGTCTTCATTGAGCTGTCATTTGTCTCCCTCCCTTGTCTAGCTCCCATGATGAGTTTGTGGCCTTGATTCAGAGTGGGGATCGCTCTAAATTTGATGTAGAGGTCTTGAAGCAGCTAATTAAACTGTTACCTGAGAAACATGAGGTTGGAGCAAGATTAGATACACTTTCACACTGTTTGTAAATTACTTTTATTTATACATCAAACAGGGCGGTGCCTTCTTTCAATCTTTCCTATTCTGTCATAGATCGAGAACCTGAAATCTCACCAGGGAGAAAAAGAAAAGTTAGCCAATGTTGACCGATTTTACATCTCTCTTCTGGCTGTACCATGGTAATATGATATTCCTGTCATCATTTGTGACATTTCAGAGGATTTTAACTGGATATTATTCTTTGGTTATGCTCTTTACGCATCTGTTTTTAGTAGTCCCATAAATTGTCATAATGGAATTCATCTTTTCTCTCTATACCTTACCTACTGTTTTCCTCCCTTGTGTTTCCCAACAGTTACCAGCTGAGAATTGAGTGCATGTTGCTCTGTGAGGAGACATCCTCCATTCTGGACATGCTACGGCCCAAAGCACAGGTTCTAGAAGCAGCATGCCAGTGTAAGTCTACACCAACTTCACTTTACAAAAGTCATACAGACATCTCTATTGAATGGCATACAGACAGTATGTAGAATACATGGTATCAGAGGACACGGTAAGCCTTGTTATAAACTATTTTGTTTGTCTGTAATATTTAAGTCACACTCATACTATTTTTATTTAGAACAAATTGCTCAATAGAATGAGATGCAAGTCAACTGAGCCGTCAGCTTAATTTTTTTTGATATTCCTAAATGAAGGTACTGTATGTTGCTTCAACTGACTACGGATCTTCTCCGCAGGTCTCAGACTGAGCACGCTCATGCCCAGATTCTGCAAGCTCATACTTGATGTGGGAAACTTCCTCAACTACGTATGTGAGGTCTCCCGCAAAGATGGCATTCTACTTTCTTAAAGCATGCATCACTCTTGCAGTGTAAAGCGCTCTAACTTTCCACTCTGCTGGCACGCAGGGAAGTCACACCGGGAACGCAGAGGGCTTCAAGATTAGCTCCCTGCTTAAGCTGACCGAGACGAAGGCCAACAAGAGTCGCATTACATTGCTCCATCACATCCTAGAGGTATCATTTATTATAAACCACAATGCACATTTCTGAGAATAAAAACAACAGGTTTTTTCCACCTTAGAAGCCAAACAGACTTCACTTAGATGATCAAATCAGTTGGAAATCGTAAACTTCAACTGTTCGTTTTGTTTACAGGAGGCTGAGCTAAACCACCCTGAGCTGTTGGACCTCCCTGATGACATTGAGATTTGTGAAAAAGCAGCTGGGTATAAAAGTTAATTCAAATATTTATTATAAAACCTGCATTGATTAAGCTTTTCAATAAAAATTTACTTTCATCCTCAAGAATCAACCATGACTCCATTCAGTCAGAGGCAAGTTCCTTACTCAAACGACTGAAAGAAATCGAAAAGAAAGTGTCCAACTCTGTAGATGATGTGAAGCAGCTGTTCTCAAAGGCCATTGAGGTATGAAAACGCTGATTTACATTATATTGTGGTTGGAATAAGAACCCATTTTTAATTAGTTGTGTTTTAACTATTCTGATGTGGTTTGCTATATTCTGATATTGTATAGTGCAGTCATTCCACTGGCTCTTTCCAACCCCAAGGAAAACCTGGCGACCTGCTTGGATTTGGAGGAGCGTTTCTCTGAGATTCTGAGGAAGAAGGAAGAACTGGCGCTTTACCTGTGTGAGGACCCAAACCAACTCTCTCTGGAAGAACTATTTAACACCATCAAGACCTTCAGGGGGCTTTTCATCAAAGCCTTAAAGGTCAGAGAAGCATCTCCATGAATTGACAGAATTCCATGAGTTTGGGGTCCGTGTGGGGTAGTGGGCTAAGGCGCTGCATTGCAGGACAGACAGTCACAATGATCTATCCTGCCACGTCGCTCTCCACCTACTCCTTTTGTTCAGATTGGGCACCTGCAAATTCAATCCCGGAAGTGTAGTCGGCTAACGTAGTCATCCCTTACATGACCCGACTAAAGGCTTCCGTGTTGGGTGAAAAGTGTGAAAGGAATCGGCGGCTCTGCGACATGCGGTGGAATGAACGATGTGCGCGCCGCTCATCATCCCACAGATCTGTCCAAGGAGTTGCAGAGCTGCCGACCAGGCAGGGTTAACTCCACGAATTTAGAGAAATGATTATAATAAATACAGTAGCTATTTCTGTTGCCACCATGGAAGAGTGAGGTTTGTCATATCCTCATACTCTGCCTTAATTTACTTCTACAGGAAAATAAGACTTGGAAAGAGCAGGCTGTGAAGGCAGAAAAAAGGAAGAAGCAGCTTGAGGAGGAAGAATCCAAGAGACAGAAGGGGGAAAATGGAAAAATAAGTATGTTATTATATATACGTTCATACTACAGCATTTTTCAGCCTGTTCCAAAATGTGGACAACTACGACAACAGAAATGTTTGTACACTTTTAGTAGGAACTTTTTGTTGCAGTTTCTATTTTATTTATCTGACCTTTTTAATCAAATTGACTCCAAACTTCATCAGAATACGTTTAATTGACTACAATTTCAAATTCAACATCACATTGTCAAACTTGACGACAAGTTCAGGACCCTGGGTCTGAACACCACTGTCTGCAATTACATCCTGGACTTTCTGAGCGGCAGAACTTAACTGGTAAGGAGGGCAGCTGACAGCACCTCCACCATGCTGACTGCCGAAATGCCTGCCCACCGGGGCTCTATGTTTAGTGCTGTCCCTGTCCACTCACCTCACTGTGGCCCAGCACAACAGCATCCGCAAGTTTGTTTCTGAAAGTGGGACTGATCACAAATTATGATGAGAAACCTAGGTTAAAACCCTGATTAAGTGCTGCCAGTTACCGCTCCATTAACATCAGCAAAACCAAGGACCTGATGTGGACTACAGAAAGACGGAAGGTGCCTTGATCTAGATTAACCAGGCTGAAGGGGAGAATGTAAAGTGTGTACACTTTGTATGGACCCACAACATCGGCACCGTTGTGAAGAGGACTAAGCAGTGCCTCTTCTACCTCAGGGGGTTGACACTGAGCATTTTCCTGCTGAAGTCGGTTACACCAAACTGCTGTCAGGTCGAAACAGCCTGGTATGAATGACAAGCGGATGAGTTTCTGACAGTTTGTGCAGACATTTGTAAGATGCAAACACACAGGTTTACCTGCAGTTCTGTTGGCAGGTGAAGATGGCTGTGGATGTCCTGGGCTGTGCTGGTGACAGCTGGTGCAGTTATGTGGTAGTGAAATAACCGTGACCTTCTCTGGCATCATCCATCAACATTCCAAATGCAAGCGCCAATCAAACCTGAAATCTGTGGCATTTTATTTTGTGACAAAACTGCACACTTTACCATAGCCTAATCAGCTATTTGATGTGCCAAACCTGTCCGGTAGATGAGTTATTTTGGAGAAGGAATCATGCTCACTATCAAGAATGTAAAATATATTTTTCCCATATTTTGAGAGAGTAATTCTTCGAGAGGATGTTTTACTTCACCTTGTTAAAACACTACATGTAACATTCACCTTTTTGTTCAGTGTAAGTTGCTCTGAATTAGTGCGTCAACTAAATTGAACACCCATCTGCACTCCTACGCATCAATACTCTGAAGCGCTAAACCCACAGATGAACTCGCTCAGATGGCTGTCGATAATGACAGATCCCTTGCAGTGATTCTCACTCTGAGTTGGTGTCAGTGGGAGTAAAATTATGCAAAGAACACATTTCCATTTCACCCCTAAACACTCGTACAGGTTACACACCTCAACACGTGAAACAGCAGGAAGATCACCCCTGTTTGCCTTTGAGACGGAGCGGGCACACTATAAACAACCACCAATTAACCTATTCACTGCTGTTCCTCCTGCTGATACTTTTACCCTGAATACACACCTACCCTGACTAATTCATATATCCCTCTTATCATGTGCATTCTCACATAGGCCTACTTGTTTTTTGCGTATTGTTTTTTTTAGCTTTATTATAACTTTGTTCCTTAGTTGTATTCCTTACTTGTTTTTAGTTGCTGTTCTTTCACGTTCTTCTTTCTGAAATCATGTTGATATTTTACTTGAGCTTTATATTTTCAAATTTAAATTTTTCTGTCTTAAGTGTTGGATCCCACAAAAATCTGATTTGCTTTCAAAGTAGGTGATTCAAATAACACATGTACTGTAGCTATTTAAGGAAGACACCATCTGTGTCTGTGGCTGATGGAGCTTGATTGATCTCCTCTGTCACATCACGATAACCGTAGGGCATCCACACTAAGATACATATTACAAAACCATGTGATACACTAATTCTCAATTTTTATTCTTTTTTCCGTCACCAGTTCGGAAAGGACCCCCACCTCAGGACGATGGCTGTATAGTCGACCACCTCCTTGCTGACATCCGGAAAGGCTTCCATCTCAGGAAGATGCGGCCCAGGTGCGAAACGGAAAGCGCTACTAGTGAAATGAATATGGATGTGGGTCATCCTGGTAAGGAAAAGACGACTGTGACTCTGGCTTGTCTCAAGCTCCTTTCCTGCACTGAACCATAACCAGAACTCGCCGCCAAAGCTTTGTCCTTTCATTTCTGCATTTGTGCACCCGAGAGCATAATCAATTGCACTAGCTTCATTTCATCAAACCAATCTTATAGCAAAATCCATTTTAAGCTTAAAACACGGACTGCTCAATTACAATTGGTGAGAATGTTGGAGCAGCTCTTCACATCTCTCTTCATGTATTAACCGAATGTCTCTCTGCTTCGTAGGATCACATGTCTCATCTGTAAAAGAAAAAGTCGAGTACTCAGTGACAGAAGCCACCAGCACTCTCAGTCACGCGCAACCCCAGGAAGAAGAGAAGGCACCAGGAGAAGAAGTGAGCAAATGCCCCAGCAAACACCCCAAAAAGCCGCTCGAAAAAACTGCTTTTCCACAGAATAATATTTGGACCGGGCCTGAATCCCACAACAAAGGGGAGACTTCCACAGGCAACTCGACAACATCAGTTGGATCTGAAAGTATTCCAGGAATCAACCAGAATGGCAACACTGAATTGGTTACGGAGGATATCAATACTAAATGCCCGCACAGAAACGACGACGGTAATTTTCACAGGGCTCGCACATCGGCCGTCCCTCACATGGGCACGATTGTGAAAGTTAATGGCAATAGCAGCTCTTTGGGAATGACTGAGGAAGATGAAGGTAGAGGCCAGAGCAACAGTGTGGAAGTGAAGAAGGTTGGACAGAATGGCTCTAGGGAGGACGTAAGGAAGATGGTGGCACGTGAGGAGGGTGTAACTAATGGACACCCAGACACTAATGGCAACACGGAGGGCAACGGTAATGGAGACACCAACGGTAATAAGGTTTTGTTTAATGAGGAGTACAGCGTACCTGCAAGTGATGTTCCTGATGGTGTGGAACCTGAAGAGATTCTCTCACTGGTATCAGAAGCTCCACCGTCATCTAAACCTGCAGTCCTAACAGCGGAGGGTAAAAAAAAACAGACGCTCTTTACAAGAAGCAAAAAGAGTCATAAAGGTAATAACTTAATACATTCTAATAAAGATGTTTGGAAATGTAGTCTTGAGAAATATCGATCTTTTATGTATTTCAATTGTATTATATGGTGGCTGTTGTTGTTTTTAGCTGTGAACTTCTGAGTTTAGCGTGGAATATTTTCGTGTGAACAAATCTGAAAAGCCTTCCGATTTTATGCCGCATTTGTTCATCAAGTAGTTTTTTTTATCCTGTTGTCTTTTTTCTTTGACCCTCCTAAACACAAGGTGAAACTGGACAGGGAAAACATAAAAAGGGGTGTGTTTTGCAGTGAGGTAGGTCAAAAGACTGGGTGGAAAACAAAATGCTACCAGAGGCAATATTTTAACCTATCCATCCAAGCCTTGACTTCAATTAACAGATGTTTGTTGTTCTAACCAGGATCTAGATTAACCTGATTTTATTGTCCTGCTTTTAACACTGTCCCCTTATTAAAACTTTATAAAATAACTTGTAATAAAATAAGTACTTTTAACCCAAGATGAACATCTTTCCCTTCCTGGCCTCTTTTGGCTGCTACATTTCTGTCCTTTTAATAAGCCTGAATTTAAAGGCATACTTTAATGACACAACTTGTATACACCAGTTGAAAAGTTATGATTATTTATTATTTAAGTCCTACTTCACATCATTGTCAGTAGCTAAGTTTACAACGTATGGACACAGAGTGTAATTAATCGATTCTAATAATCTGTAATAAAGAAAATATGCATTTCCCACTATTAATGTTTCTGAACATATGGTCAAACAGCATTTGGATTTTGGTGATTCTATGCATATTAAAGGGGGAGGTTCTGCAGCCTTTATGTTCCCTGTAACTCTGTGTCTTTATAATGGTGACCTGCCAAACCTCAACATATAAAGCAGAATGTAGTATTTAAGCTATCAACACAATTTTTTTTTGTGGGGTGGAGGGGGATGTTTTTGCCTGTGAAATGACTGTTACTGACCCCTGTATAAACCATCCTTTGGTCTTTGCAGAAATTAATGACTGCCTTAATGTTTGAGTGACTGAAGAAATAACCATCACTAATTGCCATTTCACTTTACAAATAATAATAATAAATCAAAGACAATGAAACTGTCAATTTTCTCACCTGCTAAGCCTCTTTCTGATCAACCAAATGCTATAAGCTTGTATCTACAAAGTTGGATTTCCTCCGTGTTTGATATGGTACGTTTAGTGTTTGGTAAGTTATTTAATGTATTAACTTGAGTCTTTCCCATCCTTATAGGCGTTTCCCGTAAAAGGAAGTCAAGAGGGAATAGGAAGTATTGAAGAGATTTTCACATGTTTCATATTCTGAAGGACATGAAATGGAATGTATTGGACTAAGTTGAATCCTCTGAGATGATAGTGTCAGGGTCAGGATTCCTTTGGAGGATATCTTTTTTGTATGGGAAAAGAACATCAAAAGCTGCGATGTTTCTCTGACCGGATTGATTTGGAGGCTATTAGAGGCTCGTGCACACATTCCCATGGAGTTGTTTTGTCCCAGATACTACCGTTTGTCATATATTTAAAGCAAACCTACTTTGTCACCTTTAAAGTAAAATAATGTTATATATTGAAGATACAAAAAAATGCCTTATTTTTACAAATTGCAATATTGGACAATTTTATTTAGTGTATATATGTGGTATATTTTTATTTTTTAATGAAAGTTTTCAATGTCCAAAGTTATAAGTTAGTTAACTTGCAGCACTGTTCATATTATCTACTGAAACTGATCATCCAGGCTGTTGTGAATGTAATCTGAAAGTAATGTAAACATTGTGACTTCACACTAGAAATAACATACGTGCTTCTTTCTACTGATAAAATGTCTACAACAATTATCAATTTTCAGTGCTAATTTTATGACTTTCGTGAAGTGCTAATATATTGTTACAGCAATGAAGTGCTAATATATTGTAACAGCATCGTGCATATATAAAGAAAACTACTTCACAAAATGGCATTGGCTTTGTTGTTATTGACATAACGTAGAGTATGTGAACGTGACTTGACCTACGACGAACTCCTGCAGACGCCTTGGAAGATCTTGCGTCGGTGCGTCCTGCTCTGACATCACGGACACATTGATGTGGCATTGCCATTACGCTTTGAAATAGTCTGTTCAGGACGGACAGCCGAACAACATGTCGTTTAACTGGTCAGCAAAAGACCACAAGAGTTATACAAATCCTCCCTCCAACCCAACTCAAGGGCTGAAGCGGCCACGGAACGATACAGGGAACAAAGTGACAGTGGTTCTCGGTGCGCAATGGGGAGATGAAGGCAAAGGAAAAGTCGTTGATTTATTGGCGACCGAGTCTGACCTTGTTTGCAGATGTCAGGTAATATCACGTGTTGTAAACTTGACAACAGTGATCACGTCACTGAATTATCAAGTCGTTTCCTATTAATTTCATAACAATATTTTGTACCGTACTAGCTAAACTACAAGTGTAGCTGTCTGTCTTCATAATCTGAGTCAAGCAAGCTTTAGGATCAGTAACTTTTTGTTTATTTTCTCTGCAATGTAATAAGAAATAGATTTTTTAAAAAAATCTAATTGGTTGTATTTGAAGTTGAGCTGTTCCCATTTGCCTGCTTTTGAAACTACTGGAGAGCATTCACTCAACAGGAGATTCATACCTCTCATCACAGAGATGTATGTTTTGTCTACCAAGGCCTAAAGCCAGACCATGTTAAAAGACTAATATTGAGACAAAATGCTATTTCTTAGAAACAATAACATTCATAAACACAATGCTAGTATTACATTTTTTTTATTAATATCGAAGAGGGTGTCATATTGAACCCCTAAAAGTCAATATTTGAATTCTCATGAATTATATATCATCAAATTTTGTCTTATACCTTCAAAGTAAAACAAGCAATTTGACCAGATGCTCGGTGTAAAATGTAAGGATAATAGCATAGTTATATTCTATTCTCAATTCATTGACAGCAAGTCCCAGCCTTGTGAGCACTATGTATACTTCTTCAGCCAGTCCAAAGTGCTAGACTGGGGCAGGGTCACATTCCCAGGGTGACATGTGAGAAGGCCAGGGCTAAGCCAGGCTGCACAGTGAGTGAAGGTCTGGCAGCCCAGTCTGTTAAAATAGTTGGTAGGGGTCGCTTATTAGGGAGGGGCTTACTCTATTACCGACTGACTAAATTAAGATTATACATTTGATCTGGATGTATGACCACTGGATGTCCTGACAGCTCTATGCCCACATTTTGCTCTAGCGTTACTTGTCCTCCTAGACTTTGGTGGCACTGTTTTTAAGCACAAACTTGTTTTGATCTTCCAGGGCGGCAACAATGCAGGACACACTGTCGTAGTGGATGGCAAAGAGTATGACTTCCATCTTCTCCCCAGTGGGATTGTCAACCCCAAAAGTATTTGTGTCATTGGTATGTGTCGCTCTCTTTACCGTAAACCCCTGACTCCAATAGGCAACCCTGAATATGTATTTATTTATCCAACATGTTCCCTTTTAGGTAATGGTGTAGTTATACATCTACCTGGCTTGTTTGAAGAGGCTGAGAAAAATGAGAAGAAAGGTGAATATTTTTTTGGGGGGGGATAACAATTACAGTAGTAATGTATTTGTGTATTGAGCAAAGAATTAAAGTGCCCCTGCCTTCTCTGACCAGGTCTTAAAGGCTGGGAGAAGAGGCTGATTGTCTCTGACAGGGCACACCTTGGTACGTTTATTTAGTTTCTTTCACTGCATAATTTGTGTATACAGAAAGGATGACCATTAATTTACTTTGATCCTTCGACAGTATTTGATTTCCACCAGGTGGTCGATGGAATTCAGGAGACCCAGCGACAAGAAATGGAAGGAAAGATGTAAGGCTAGGGAAGGAGATGGCTGCTTTCATCAGGGAATGGCACATTGGGTCACCGTCACTAGAAATCCCAGAACTTCTAGCCTTAATGCCTCTTTGCACGTGTGCTACTTTGCTAAAATATGTTTTTCTTCATAACAGTATTGGAACAACCAAGAAAGGCATCGGCCCCACCTATTCAAGCAAAGCGTCTCGCATTGGACTGCGTGTCTGCGACTTGCTGGGTGACTTCAAGGAGTTCTCTGTCAAGTACGACCACTGACATACAAGTAATAACCATAGAATTAGAATGGATAGAAAGGCCATTGAGCTGCTTGGCGTGGTCATTCGATTAGTACACAACAAAATGGCGGTTGTTGTTAATTGTCACGGTGACAACACACAAATCGGTTTAATGCAGAAGTAGGCCGCTAGATCTTTGCAGTGGAATGGTACACGTAAAAATGGCTGCCGCTCTGACCATTCTGCTACATTGATTTGAATTAAAATGGCCTTTCTAATCATTCCATTTCTATGGTAATAACATTATATTGTATGACAATATACTGTATAAATGTCTGCTAATATGTTTGTTTCAGATTCAAAAACCTTGCGTCGCAGTACCAGTCAATGTACACATCCCTGACAGTTGATACTGAAAGTCAGCTGAAAAAACTGAAGGTGTGTGGTAAATCCCCTTGCAGACTGAATAGTCTTGGGCTGTTTATGTCTCAAATAAACATCTCGCTGTCTTGTATCAGGAATATGGAGAGAGGTTGCGGCCGATGGTGCGAGATGGAGTCTACTACATGTACGAGGCACTTCATGGACCCCCAAAGAAAATTCTGGTGGAAGGGGCCAATGCTGCTCTCCTCGACATTGACTTTGGTAAGACTTTTCACTTGCACACTGGGGATTGTGCTATTAGTAACATTGACAGAAAAGTATGATTGTTAAGTAAACTCTGGTTTAATTAGCTTTTCTCCCTTTTAGGCACATATCCTTTTGTGACCTCATCCAACTGCACAGTTGGTGGTGCGTGCACTGGCCTTGGCATCCCTCCCCTGAATATTGGTGACGTGTTCGGTGTGTCAAAAGCCTATACCACCAGAGTGGGTATCGGGGCCTTTCCCACTGAACAACTGAACGTAAGAGTCCAATAACAATACCACGGATGTTTTAAACACAAACAAAAATCTACGATTTACGGTATGGTATACAACCCCATTTCTGAATAAGTTTGGACAGTATGGGAAATGCAAAGAAAAAAGTTGGGACAGTCGACTGTTTACCACTGTGTAACATTAAATAACATTTATTTAAAGCATTTGGGTACTGAAGACACCAGTTGGTTAAGTTTAGCAACCATTCATCCATTATGCATGTCCTCAGCTCCACAACTGAATTTCTGCCTTCATTGGCTTATTTTGCATTTCATAATGCACCACATATTTTCAATTGGAGACAGCTCAGGACTGCAGGTAGGCTATGCTAGCGCCCACACTCTCTGCTTACGCAACCATGCGCTTGAAATCTGGGCAGAATGTGATTTGGCGTTGTCCTTATGGAAAATGCAGGGACGTCCTGGGAAAAGACGACATCTGGTTGACAGCATATGTCGCTTTAAAAATATGCCCATATCTTTCTGCATTCAAGGAATGCTCCAGACCCATAAACAGCTCAAAACCGTTGTGCCGGTCATGATTCTGACGTGACAATCACCAAATACACCTTCTTAGCATGTTTGGTCATTCCCAACTCGGACACCGAAAGTATTTCAAAAACCTTCAGTTACGTCACTGCAACATTTTTGAAAATACAAATTGATAGTTTTGAATCAAGTTAATCTTTAAATCAATTCGATAGGAAAATAAAACGGGACAAAAAATATCAGAAAGACAAACAAATGCATCTAGATGTATTTTCAAAAATGTTGCAGTGAACGATAATGAGCCCAAATCCTCAGTTCTTCTTGACGCTAAAGCCACATTGGACACACACACACACACACACACACACACACACACACACACACACACAACATACCTTACTTCAAATATCTCAGAAGGTGGCACCTCTGTGGCCAGCTGTCATATTGTGTAAGGTCCATCAAAACACTGTTTAGTTCTAATGCAGATCACATGTTCACAGCCTAAATTTAGGGTAGAGAGTCAGGGTTCAAGATACATTCACTATCTGGTCTGGGGTTATGTTACCTAACATTAATACTGTCCATGGGGCAGCTGGTCAACATGTTTAAACCTAATCTCTCACCTGAAATATAAAGGTATTATCATAGAAATGTAATGGATAGAAAGGCCATTCCAATTCAAATCAATGTAGCAGAATGGTAAGAGCGGCAATTTTTATGTGTACCATTCCATTGCAAAGATATGGCGGCCTACTTCCGCATTAAAACGAATTGCATGTTGTCACCCTGACAGCTAACAACAATTGCCATTTTGTTGTGTACTAATCGATTGACCATGCCAAGCAGTTCATTGGCCTTTCTATCCATTCTATTTCTATGGGTATTATATAACCATGTTATTGTTGAGAAACATTTTGAATAGTACCCACAAGTGACTAAGTCTGTATTGATCCATGAAGATAACTGAGACTGAGTATGTTTGGTGCAGGCAATAGGTGAGCTGTTGCAGACAAGAGGTCATGAGGTGGGCGTGACCACAGGCAGGAAGCGTCGCTGTGGCTGGCTGGATTTGGTCATCCTGAGATATGCCCACATGATCAATGGCTTCACTGGGTGAGCCTTCTGGTTAGAGTACTGGGACAGGTACCAAAAGGTTGTCAGTTTGAACTCTGAAAACAAAAATATTTTAATATGTATATGATAACAAACAACATAATTTTCTTTCAGCATTGCTTTGACAAAGCTTGACATCCTTGATGTGCTGGATGAGATTAAAGTAGGGGTGGCCTACAAAATCAATGGGAAAAGAATCCCTAATTTCCCAGGTATGCTTTTATTAAACTATCTTTGTCAAGTCAAAAATATTTACCACTAAGAATGAGTCATTTTGTTAGTATTATCTATACAGAAATATTTTCTTCACCGATTGAAAATATTCTTTTTTTTTTAATCACATAGCAAACATGGAGCTTTTACACAAAGTCGAAGTAGACTATGAGACATTTCCTGGCTGGAATAGTGACACATCTGCAGCCAGAAAGTGGAATGATCTACCTCAGAAGGCTCAGAACTACATCCGATTTGTGGAGAACCACATTGGAGTACCCAGTAAGTTAGGTAGTTCCACAGCAGTTACTGCTGACAGGGTTGTGTTTATAATGGTTCAAATTGAAAATAAATGCTTGGTTTATAATGGTTCAAATTGAAAATAAATGCTTGGTTTGCATGTCTTGGTAGTAGTAACACTCCTAATGCAAATTTCAGGAAAAAATCCTCATTGGCATCCTGCCGTTACCACCTACAATCTTTCAATAGACTAAAATCCCAAGAAAGGACAATGAACAACCAACACAGGGCCAGAACATCATTTAAATGTACCAGTAGGGGGCACTGTTGTTTATTTTGTAACTTAAATGTTTAGATACAAACAGTGCCTTTATCTTATGATAGCTTTGCGAGAGAGAGGGGCTTTGTTCATATATGACTGTGTTTATTTAAAATAGTGTTGCATGAACATGGAGAAATGAACGTTATTAGTCTAGTGTAAATGTTTTTGACATTTGGGAGTGCTTTCTGACTTGTCTTTTGCTGTTTCTCCCAACAGTTAAGTGGGTCGGTGTTGGAAAGTCCAGAGAGTGCATGATTCAGATGTTCTAGACTAGAGAATTTACCTGCCCTCTCACCAAGATGGACGCCCCTGGATGTGGCGTCATGTGACATGTTTGCAACTCCAAAACTGTCAAATATGCCTTCAAACCTATTGCCAACTGATATGTGAAGCCTTGAAATAATGTGTTTTGGAAACATTGGTACCTTTACATACAGTGTTTGTCATAATTAACATTTATATCATAATTGAAGGGTAGGGGTTAGGGTTGGTGTCAATTGGCACTTATTTTGTTGATATTGTATGTTTGCATATCAATCGACAGGTTTCTGCAGCTTTGATGCACCAAACAATCAATTTGGCGTTGCTGTTTTATGTGAATAATTAATTATAAAGCAGTAATTTCTAACAGTGACATTTCAACCTTGGTAATGCCTTGGATATATATATAGTGTACCTGGGCTAAAGCACCAGCTTTATGTGGTCAAATTGTCTGAAAGAACGGTTGGCTGATGTGCATCTTCCTCATCAGAGCAATCAGCTATTGCTCGAGTCTTTTCTTTATGTATTATGTATAAATACTTTTTTTTTCTCTAAGCAATATTTGTAATTGCATTGGGCTAATGTTTCAGTTTATGTTTTTATTCAACTCAGAAGACAAGGTGTGCTGGAATTTCGATCTCTAAACAAATCGATCACTAAACATATTTATAGATTTGCTCAGCCATTTCGTCGTTTATTTGCCATTATTTGAAGGCAATTTGACTGAAAACATATTTTTATTTGACTCAATGAATCATTACAGTGAAGTAGATGGGATGAATGAGACAATTGAATGTTGGGGATGATCAGCTTGCTTTGATGGTATGAGGAACAGATTGGAAGTTTGTCCAGGACACCGGGGCTAACCCTGATAATTTTACTATATGTGTCATGGGATCTTTAGTGACCACAAAATGTCAGGAACCGATTTAACATCCCACTCAAAAGAATGCACGGGGAATTGGGATTTGATCTATAGACCAGAGGGAGGATTGCCCCTACTACCCAACATCTCTGGTCTTCCATCCAGGGACTGACCAGGCCCAACCCTGCTTACCTTCAGAGGTACACCAGCAGTGGGAAACAGGGCGCTATGCTGCTTGTCATGACTAGCAGAAATCTCATTCCAAAAATCTTATTACACTTTTATCACCTACCCCCTGTATCAGAAGCAGGTAATGTGGTCCCCCCTTCAATAAAACACAATTTTCAAAAAATATATGATGTGTATATTTCAAACTGAAATCTACACCCATCTATTCTTACATCCTGCTCTAGTCACGTGAGCAAAACCATAACCAGGTCATATCGAGGCTAATTAACAAGAGTTAGTACTTGAAATAGGAGATGGTCCATGATGGCAGAACCATATAAAGGCATGGATTGGAAATGCAGACGAAACCTCTTTCCATTTCTATGCATTTTGTTTTTTTTAGTTACAATTACCACAATAACTGACAAATAAGTAATATATGAAAGCGTTGAACTAGTATGTAGTAACAAATTTTAGCTTTTAATGAAACTGTAAAATTGGCACATGAATATTCATGTTTAAGCACGAGGTTTAACAAAACAGCGTCACGTGATAAAGGGTCAAAGGTGGTGAGTTCTAGCACTGGTGCGTCGTCTCCGCGTTGATGCTCTGCAAGTAAGCTTGTTTGGACCTACGATCTTAATCAAAATGACGAAAAGATCTTATCCCTTTGCTGAATCCTTCTCATCGCAATATAAAATTCACGTTGGTCAAAAGGAGATGAGCTATCACGGTGTTTTTGGCAACAACTACAGACAAGAAGTTTACGGTAATGTTTATCTACTTTAAGCTAAACAACGCTAGGTAGCGATTGGTACCATTATAGTGACACTAGTGTGTGGTTTCTCTTTTGCTAGCTGTTGTTTTAACTAAAGTAACAACTAGTTATTATGTAAATGTAGTGTGTGCCTCACTATCAATAAACTTGTTAAAACGTGTTGAATGTTTTAGCAATATTAGGTAACATACAACGAAAAACTCCTTCTGCATGTAAGTCTGTAGAAAAATGATTTCTTATAGAACAGGCTCAGTGCTGCTACCTATAGGCGGGAAATATTGAAGCACCGGTATAATTGTTTTGGCATTTACAAAACATTATATTGGTGGAAAGCGGACTTTTCAATAGGGCTGCCATTTTGTAACTGCTTATATGCAGGGCCAAAACACAAAAAGCATAGCTTGGTGTAAGGAACACAACCTGGACAACTGAGCAATGCAAAAACATTAGATGGTCAGTCATCTCCCCCATTTTTCCTACAATTATGTTTGGAGAAAGCTAAATGATTCTTTCAGCCCACAAGTTCTGCTACTACATGTTAAACCATCTTGTGGGAGTCATTATGTACGATTGCTTTAAACGGGTCATATAACAACCATGGGATATGAGGAACTTTTCCAGGATCATAATTCTCCCATTTCCTGTTTCTCTTTTGCCAGCTGTTGTAACTACAGTAACAACTAGTTATTATGTAAATGGAGTGTGTGCCTCACTATGAATAAACGTGTTAAAAGGTTATTCTCAAGAGCAGTGGTGGGCAGTGCATTTTACACCTAGGCCTTCACTATCTTCCCGAAATTAAAACGCATTATAATGACCTCACAATGACATTCTAGGGCTATAGGTTGTCATTCGGCACATAATGCACCCCATATTCATAGTGAAGATACGTTTATTCCACTCGATAAAGGTAATATAACACGAGGCTCAACATTTACAATACACTAAATGACCCGACACGACTGAAACCATAAGAATGTAACACTACGCACTATGACAGGATGTGTATATGTATATCTATATATATCACAGACACACGATCTGAACATGCTTCACACCAGTAGTGATCTGAAACAAGCAAGCAGTATTAATTAACAAGTATTAACAGGCCTGGCACCAGGATGAAGTGTGTCTGTTTGAATACATACAGTACATGCACTAATGCGTGTTTTATGCTTCTCCGTCAAATCGACGGCGTACCCACGTAGACCTCTCTTCGTCAACGCGGACCCTCCGCCGTACCCTCCGCCGTCGAGTGACGCGCACCTCTCCAAAAATGTAACTTGCCTGTACGTACACACCGCCACAGACTTGAGCTTCCAAAGTTACCGGAAGTCATTCATTTTCAATGGAAGCCAGCTTCTCTCAGCTGCAAGGACCGGCAAATCAGTCAGCGTCGCGTTTTGGGCGTGTTGAGCGACCAGAGCGTCAAGCAGAAAATTTGAAGTTTGTTCAACTTTATGGTAATGAGCTATGATGCGGTTCAGCGCCTAACGACCTGCAATCAATCAAAATATAGACGTCCTTTGCGCTGGTTCATCCCAGAGAAACATTCGATGTAAACCTTCGTTCTAACCAAAACAATAAAGCGGCACCAAACACAACAACTTCGCGATGATCCAGTGATACACATATGAAGATGAGTTCAACTCTTATTGGAAATGTTCCCTCGATTTAATAGATATATATATATATATATCTCATTGTATAACTTAATTACTGCCTAGATATATTTATTTACTGTATTTATTGTGCATTTAATTGTATGCTTATTTATTTTTTGAGCATTTATTTATATATTTCTTATTTTGTCAGACTTGGTCCTCCATATACATTGTTTATATTGGAGGAAAATGTACTTTTGAACAAGTTTGTTGATAGACAGACTCATTCTGATCTAAGTAGAGGTTATACACATTCCTTTGTTGACCGGAAACATGTTTTCCCCAAGCTCGGATATCTTTCAGGTTGAATTTCCACCTGTGTAGGATAGCGGATAGTTTTATTTTTGTGGCACTGGGTTCCCAATGTAGATTTACAGTTAGTACTGGATTTTTTAAATATATATGCTACCAAGATGGTAGCATGGTTTTGTTCTGTGCTCATGTTGTCTTGTCTTCTAGAAAAGACAAAGAACTTGCTCTTCAATGGTACCAAAGCAGTCATGGGGAAAATCTGGAATATCGATGCTGAGAAGTGCTCAACCATACAGGCACCAGTGCCAGGCATGACAGCAGATGCATACCAGCCTCTTTTGCGGGGACAGACACTGATTGGGCAAGATGGTAGACTACAGAGAACTACATCTGTTGAAGGTAATGAGTTTCTGAAGTCAAAAGTTAAGCGATATCTTGATAATGTTCAGAAATGAATCACCACTTCAATTTAAATCAGGGCTCGGTCATCTGATTGGATATTGTGGAAAGAATCTGAATGGGAAAAATACTGTACTTAGTTTATAGAAGTGTGGAGCACTAGAAGTTATTAGGTAGCTGTTAAAGACACAGTCCTGGAGACATGGTTTTAAGTAATATTTACATATTAATGCTAATGACCTTTTGAACTAATTAATCTGAATAGTTACATAACTAGTAGTAATCTCTGAACCTTACCTGGATAATGAGCTTCTTTAGCAAAAATGATTCCACCTAGTGGTCATAACATATTTTTCACCTAATTTCTAATGAGGCCAAATAGCATGTGCCTCAATTGCACTCACAAGTGCAATCACAAAAACTACTAAGATATCTGATGTGTCAAGGGCAACATGCTTAAAAGGAAATTGGGAAAAGATAGTGGTCAAAGCTTAGTCTCAACAAAAAGCTGCAATTTATTGCAGAGCTGCCATTTTGAAACACCAGCTTGGTGTAAGGAACAATTTGGACACCTGAGCAATACAAAAACATTAGATGGTCAGTCATCTTTCCCCCATTTTTTTTATTGGTGAAAGCGAAGGGATTCTTTAAGCCCACAATTTCTGCTACTACATGTTAAACATGGTGGGAGATCTGTAGTGGTATGGGCAGCCATCTTGTGCAAGTCAATGTGTCTGATTGCTTTTAACGGGTCATATAACAACCAAGGAATATGAGGACATTTTACAAGACCAATATTCCAGGATCATAATCCCCCATACACACACTACTAAATTAATTCATGAGTGGTGTCATAAATGGCAGGATGTCAAAAGCAATCCATGGCCTGTCCTATAACCACAAATAACATGTGACTTTGATGTGGAAGTTCTGGAGCGCCTCTTTAATTTCCACCTCCATCCTTAAAGAACTGGAGGCATTTCTACATAAATGGTGTAATATCCCATTACACACAGTTCAGGACTTGTATTGGCAGCATTCCAGAAATGACCCTACACCTTAAGGTACTTGACATTGGTAGATGAGACCGGGGATGTCACTTTCTCAAAGATTGTGTATGGTAGTGTATTCGACCAACTTTTTTATTGTTGTGGTGATTATATATAAATCAAACTGCAGATGCATGGTATTGTCTTCAATACAAGGAGGGGAATGTTACAACTTCCCCCCTGGTCTGGATTATTTGTTACCGGAGTGAATATCAAAATATGCCCATAATTATGGACACATTTATTAAGAACCTGCCATATTTAACAATGTATTTGGAAGACGTATAAAAATGAATGTTAGTTTTACCCTCCATTAAATGTTCTTTCTCAAACATGTATACCAGCACAACATTTTTGAGTAAAGACAAATCTTTCAATGGGATCAGTGGTATGAGTTTGGTGGGTCAATTTACCTTCCCAGCACTGCACCCAAACATCATTGGATTTTTCAGTCGCTCAATGCATTTCTTTTAGGCAGGGTAGTATTTTTGCCTTGAAGTCAAGATCCTGCCAGCGTGCTTACAGAAGACCTATCTAGGCATGCTGTGTTAGCGGTTAAAAGAGAACACATCTAAAAGCTGATTTGAATTGCCTCTGTTACAACCATACCCGGCCTCCCCTACATTGTTAGGCGTTTCTTCTGTTTTCTCTACTTGTAACACATTTTAGCATTATGCATCTTCTTGATGGTCTGTATGGTTTTTAGGGATGGCGTCATCTCCAGCGGGGTGCTGTGTTTGTCACAAGGCCCAGGGGACCAGGAGGCCATGCTCCCAGTGTGACCGGCCCGTCTGCCCCTCCTGCAGCCGCCACTGCTCCAGCTGCTCCAATCCCTGCTGCTCCGTCTGCTCCATCATAGAGTAAGAGACACTGCTTCAGTCTCAACACCACTTGAATCATGGTTTTATTTATTTTATTTAACCTTTATTTAACCAGGTAAGTTGACTAAGAACAGTTTCTTATTTACAGCAACGACCTGGGAGCAATTAGGGTAAAGTGTCTTGCCCAAGGACACTTCCTTATGCAAAGGAAGCGTCTCTCAAGTAAAACTGTGATGTACTTCACTGCTATTCCACTGTTGAATTGTGAACCCAATTCCCTATATTCATAGTGTCCAGATTAGATTTGGATCTCAAACAACTTACTCTTAATACAGGCTGCTGTATGACTGGTGCCATACAAAATTTACAAGATGTTTATGTATAGCTAATCTGTAAACAAGTTTAAATTTATTTTTATCAATGGCACATGTTTCTATTTTACCTTTAGTTATTCAGTAGTCTATTGTGCGGTTGAGCCATGTATTACAAAAAATAGCCATCATGCAGTAACACAGGGATACGATCACTGGGGCGGTGTAAGTTGGTATAGTCCATTCTCGTAACTAGTCAGACACAATTACCCAGTCACCTTACTCTTTCAACTTTTTGTGTGCGTTTGGGACACCTGTGAATTTAATCAGTTGTCTAGTATGGCGAACTTCCACATGGAAGGAAGTGTTGAACAAGAATAGCGATAAGAATCAGACGACTTGGCGACACGCGCACGGAGGAAGCATGACTGATATTTCACCCTGCGACACCTGAGAGGGGTTGGAGACAATTAATACTCAAGACAGTCATTGCCTCTACTTATGCTTGTTGTCATTTCTTTCATTTCTCCTTTTCAGTTACAGTGGCCAGTATGACCAGGTGTTGTGCTGCGGGTGCTTACCGTAATTTACTGGACATGGTGGAAAGCAAGGATTGTGCCTAAATTCATCTTAGTGATTTTATATGAAATATTGTTACACTGTATATTTCTCTTGCCTGTGCTCAAACTATGTATTTTTGTATATATGTATACTGTAATTTTAAAGTTTATTAAATAAATGTTTGAAAGGTTTACTGGTTTGCTACTTTTTCATGCACTGCTTTTCGTTTTCATCCATGTCTTCTGAAAAAGCATGAATTAATTGAATAATTGTTAAAATAATAATCCAGCTATGTTGGCCCAAAGCCAGAGAGAAGAGTTGCAACACTCTGATCTCGCTAGCGGGGTGGTCACGTGGTTCATGTAAACACTGTCATGTTCTTCTATGGGACTGACAGCAGCAGTGCTTGTATATCTTGAATGGTAAATCTAACTGAAAACACATACCCAAGTACTTGACTGTTCTTGCATATTTGTAAATATCAGTTTTACATTTGGAGTGGTAGGATGACAACTGAAAGCTATGTATAATTTATACAGTATAAGTTACTTCAAAGCATCACGTTGGTGTTAGCATGGGTAGCAGGCACGTGCAGGGGGGGCTATGGGTGCCTGAACACCTGCCCCTTTGCCTACGAACGTCTAAAGTGCCCTTTTGAGTGGCCATTTATATTACCAATTATAAAATTACACATGAAGATTTACGTGTAACTCAATTATTCAAAAATAAAAAAATGTTTAACAGTATGGAAGTAAAGTTTAGCCGCCTCGTCTACCTGCGCTTCTGCCTGTAGGTTACATCATGTAGGCTATCAACGTGACCTGTCACATTTGCCTGTCTGCAACTCTTTTTATACTGTCATTGGCCTGCATGAGCGTCGTAGTTTTGTGTTAAAGAGATTGTGAGAAGCAGGGTAAGATCACCACAGACGATCTGTTTCCTAAACCATTTATCTGATGTTGAAAATTAAACTACAAAACAAGTCAAAGTTTACAGTGTAATTTTGAAGTATGTTTGCCAGCAAAAGCTTTTCAACAAGCATCATTTACACTGAATTGACGAGTGAAAGTGGCTATACCACCACTCGGTTTCTTTACGATACCAGCTAGCCCAGTGGTCCTCAAACCCTTCCATGGAGGGCCTAGTGTATGCAGGTTTTTGCTTTTACCTTGTACAAACCTGATGGAGTAGCTCACTAATTGATTAGGATCTCCCCTCACCTGGCAATCTAGGTCCTAATTATGCTCTAATTGAAGGGAGAGACCAAAAACCAGCATACACTAGGCCCTCCATGGAAGGGTTTGAGGACCACTGACTAGCGGCTAGTAAAACATTTCATGCTTTACCCTACACTATAGTAGCTTCGATTTGACTTAATCGATCTATAATATAGCCAGTAATGAGAACTTTGATTTAGACTATATTAAACCAGTAGTTACTGTGGATCTGCAACCAGCCTGTTTCTACTACAGTAGTCAACTCAGCGGTAACTATATTAGATTGTTTTAGCTATATGAAGTTGTTCTTTCTCATTTAATGTCATCCATTGGCAAGGGCTAGCTCTAATGTTATCATTAGGAGGAGGAAATATACATTTATTTGCCGAAGATACGTTTCTGGATTATGAATCATTAAACTGAACTGTAATATACATCCGTACATACTATGCACTACATGAATGGCCACTGTTATTTGACCAATTCCTAGTGTGTATGAGCCAGAATCAGGAGACTGTCAGATTGATGTGAGTTACAGTAGATGGAACCTGAGGTGAGTGATAAAACGGATAGTATAGATTAATACACCATTAGACAATTTTGAGCAACAATCCTGTTGTTCTTATTTAATTTAGATATCTTGCATTCAGTCCATTCATTTTATCATTTACCAAAATACAGATCAGTGCACTTTTTATGTGCTCTTACATTAGACCAACAAGCATGAATACATCCAAACTGCTGTTGGTAGTTATTGTCCACAATGTCTAACACTGACAGCTTTATTTGACCTATTTCAGTTCAGCACAGTGTGTCTCAGCCACGTTAGAATGAGGTACGTTAGAATAGTAGTGTAGAGGTATGTTAGAATAGTACTGTAAACCTGTTACAGATGGTGCTCTACAAACATTCTCAGGTTTTACACATGCAACACACTACTGAATGTTTGTGATAGCCATCATCACTTTTTGTTAGCCATTTAGATTTTGGAAAGCTTTGTTAACTGTATGTTTCTTCACAGTGCTGTCACTGATATCTAAATTGGTATAAAAATAACTTGTACTTTTAAGTAGGTTTGGTGCAGTGGGCTGGGGTGGCGTGGGGGGCTCTTGAGTCACTGTTGCCCAGGGTCACTGTGGAGTCTTAATATGGGCCTGATTCTTATTTTGTTGTCAACATAATGTGTGCGTTAATATACTGCCTTTGTCCATCCTCCTCTGCAGAAAGTGCTGCCAGCCAGTCAGA
>JACXGM010000918.1:25255-49699 GCA_016801145.1 Umbra pygmaea
CATCCTTAAAATAAGACATATTTACTTAACAAACTATATTTGTATTAGATAAAAACACTTGTTTTTAGTAAATATGCCCTGAAAATCTGTGTAATTTTTCTTGTTCCATTGGCAGATTATTTTACTTATTACAAGCAAGAAATACCTTGTATTCATAGTTTATTTACTTGTTTTTGTAGAGTCATTTTTTGCAGTGCAGGTAGTGCAGAAGGTCAGAATAAAAGCACGGTAGCAGTCAACAAATAGGAGAATGAACCAGGGTAGAGAGGCAAATGAATAGCAAAGACTGGTCAGTATCTATCAAAAGTATGAAACCACTCCTGTGGCTCATCCAGTTTATGTAGTTATTTGAAACATTGGTTTAATATGTAATCTTAATGTAATCTGCCACGTTATTGGTGCATGATGTAGTAGGCTATGTGACTTAACTCTTTATACTTTACAAACATACCGCTATAGACACAAAATTGAATAATTTCAATGACTTCCTACGTAAGTGTTCAAGTAAGGACATCTATTGAACAAGTAACTAAAGATCAATGGATTTATGGAAATACAATTATGCACCATGAAACAGTGTAAATATAGAATTTATATTTTTGTTCAATTCATAAATTTGACTGATTTCCAACTGTTCTGTAACATCAGTGACATTTTTGCCAGATGCTTTGATTTTGTCCCAGTAAATTAATGTCTTTATATGAACTGTAGCTCAGTAACTACTTTGAAATTGCTTTTATGGTTTTGTTCAGTATAGTTTTGGATGCAATAGCTTGGCATAGCTGTTAAATTAGAGAGACACAATTTTAAAAACAATCTGCTATTGGAAGACGAGGACTGCAGGCACTGTTCAGATCTTAATAATAACATACTGAATGATTACTTGGAACAACCCTGAGTAAAATGACTGAGAATGCCATGCTTACTTCTTTGCACTGTTTTAATTAAGGAATACAAATGCATTGTTAAAACAACAACACTTACAATTAGGATATTAGTAGAATAGTCCATATTAATAAATGGTCAGCCTTGTCACATTTTTCATATTTTACAATTTAGTGATTTAGCATAAAATGGTAAATGGACTGCATTTTTGGCCACCAAAGCGCTTTACAGAGCCTCACCTTCACCCATTCATACATCGACGGTGGTGTCAGCAATGCAAGGCGTCAGCCAGCTCGTTGGGAGCAGCTGGGGTTAGGTGTCTTCCTCATGGACACCTCGACACTTGGTCAGGAGGACCCGAGGTTCAAACCACCAACCTTCCGGTTGCTAGACAACCTACTTGACCCACATAGCCACTGCCGCCCACATGCTCTTATCCATCGTGACTTACAGTGAATAAAGAGACATCACCCTGGAGCAACATAGGGTAACGTGTCTTGCTCAAGGACACAACAACATTTGGAACACTCCGGGTTGGATATCATTACAAGTCTGACTCCTTAAACACTGAGCAATCTGACCCTGTGTCACCTTTAGGCAGTTTGTCTTTTCTAGCCTACTCATAAGTGATTGATCAAATCAACACAACACAGTCTGACTGAATTATATAACTTTAATGAAAACTTGTTAAGTTGTTGCTTATCTAAAGGAATAAGGTATTAGAGGAGACGGAACTAGGCCCAACTTCAGAACATACAGGTCCTTCTCAAGAAATTAGCATATTGTGATAGTTCATTATTTTCCATAATGTAATGATAAAAATTAAACTTTAATATATTTTAGATTCATTGCACACCAACTGAAATATTTCAGGTCATTTATTGTTTTATTACTGATGATTTTGGCATACAGCTCATGAAAACCCAAAATTCCTATCTCATAGAATTAGCATATTTCATCTGCCATCAGTATTAAAACAATAAATGACCTGAAATATTTCCGTTGGTGTGCAATGAATCTAAAATATATGAAAGTTAAATTTTTATCATTACATTATGGAAAATAATGAACTTTATCACAATATGCTAATTTCTTGAGAAGGACCTGTAGTGTGTGATTATAAATCATTTTGTGGCAGCATTGGGTAATGGGAATAATGGACACTTGGGAAGGGTGTGTGTGTGCGCGCGCGCACTTGTAGGGTGCCCTTTTTTCCCTGAGCCCCTGCCCCCCAAAATGTCTCTGCATGGCCCTGATGGGCAGTACTAGCTACTGGCTGTAGTGGCTTAACCTTTTACCTAACTACATCTCTGTTTTGAAATCATAGACGATTCAAGATGTTCTTTTTTGCGCAACTGGACTATTGGATTTCGCTTGTAATTCCGATTCACTAACCTGTGGTCAGAGAGCCATTAAAACAGCAGAGTAGCAACAGACCATTCAGCATTTAGTGTCTAGCCCACATCTTCTGATGAGGCATGAGTTGACCACACAACCATGATAATTTTAAGACTAAGCCATACACAAAGTATCAAATATATTAAAGAATATCAACTCATTACGCTTCAATGAATGAATGAAATATATTTTTTATTTAACAATGCCACGATCAGCAGCAGTCTCCAGCACCATCCTTCACCAGCCATTGCCTCCAGCAGCCATCACCTCCAGCAGCTGAGTGAAAATAAGCAGACAAGCCCTTGAATAGCCTGTAGGTCAATGCGTTTCCCCACACATGGACAAATTACTGCCAAGTTGGGAAAGGGGAAGACAGAAGCCTACATTTTGGCCAGTGTCTCTTGGTTCACACAATGACACTCAGGCTGTGAAATCTGGGGAAGAAATTAGTCACACTACTGTCTGTGTTATAACCATTTTAAAGCTCATTATGGCTTAATTATGCTGTGCACATACAAATAAATATAAGTACATGCATCATAAAGGGCCTGTGATAAACTATAGACAGTTGACAATTCAAAAGAGATCGCTATTTAATCAACTTACCTCAGAAGTTACTCGATGGCCAGCAATGGAAATTAATGGTGTCCAGCGCTGTAGAGTGGATTTTTGGAATTATTCCGAGGCTGCATACCCCAGAAGTGGGCAGAAAATGTGTACAACGTAGTCCAATGGAAGTGTCGACACTCTTCTCCATCACCCTGTGTTGGCCTATTCTGGCAACAAGAGATTTTCTTAATACATTAAATAAAAACATGGCCTTTCTTTAAACATTTAGCAAAAAAGGGTCAGGAAATATCTTATGCAGTGGGGTCCTGAAATATTATTTTGGACACGGTGGCCTTTGAGGTAAAAAGGCTGAGAATCACCAGTACAAACCAGTAGCAATAATCTAGTACACCAGCAGGTGGCAGCATGTGTTAAGCCCTTATTTAGGGACAAGATTGGAAGAGTCTTGTGACTTGGCTGAATTTACCACTGCTCTCTTCATATCACTCCCTATTTTGGCCTCCCAACTTTCTGGGTTTCATAATGTTTATTCATTCTAGCATCAATATTAATATAGAGGTTAGAACCATATATATCCGCAAGACCTGTATGCACCCTTGATGTTTCCCGGTCACAACTGGCTCAGCCACACCCTGGTCTTGAACCCTGTTGTGTGCAAAGATGCCACAAGTTCGTGTAATAGATAACTTTTCTGGGTTGGGCTGAGTTCACAACATTTGGGAAGTTCCTCAGTAAGACCCTATTGACCAGGTAAAATAAGTTCATAACTTACCAGTGATCTATGAAAAACTAAAACATGACTACGTTGTAAAAGAAAGGTTGTAATTTGACGGGAAATCCACTGAAAACGTTTAAAGTGCTTGGGAATGGGAAACATTCTAAAATTACAGAACTTCTTTTACCTGGTCATTAGGGTCATACTGAGGAACTTCCCATAAGTTGTGAACTCAGCCCAACCCAGAAAAGTAATCTATTACACTAACTTGTGTCATTTCTGGTTGTGTGGTATTGCTCAGCACTATTATGGAGGTCCACAACTTTACACTACACAGCAAAATCACCAGTGTTAAATCAACTCTGAGATTGTTAACACTATCAGAGTTGATTTAACACTGGTGATTTTGCTGTGTACTATTATTAGGGAATTAGTTGACATTTTTGGGACCCTTACACAGGTTTGACTAATACTTAATGATAAATGTAATGAAGTGCTGTAATTTTGAAGTTCCAGGTCTTCAAAAAAATGATCCTAGAATTAAATCTGCCTTTTAACTTCAGTCACTATAATTTCAGATACGAAGTTCTGAAACAACAAACACTTGTACTTTTTTCCAGTGTTGGGTATAGTATATACTGGTGACCATGATTGATATGTTCTTTACTCTTTCTATTTGTTTTATAGGTCACTGTAAAGAAATTAACTCCATTTACCTGATAATATTGTCTTAATTAGGGACTTCCCAAAACTTGTGAACTCATCAAGTAACTAAAAAGTACTCCTAAAAGTAACTATACCCAACACTGCTTTTTTCTAATCCTGCTATTTCTAATCCTTTAAATTCACCTGAAGGGTTTCAGGAGTAGGGGTTCTATCTGGAAAGAGCCTGTTGGTTTTTCTGAGGTAAAACTCTCTCCTAGCCTATCTCTCTATGAATTTGCTGTGGATATTAGGATTGATATTATATTGAAGACCTAAAATGCTATATGAGACTTCACCATAGGTATGTCATTGCATCACTTACAGTTGTCATTACTTTGCTAACCAGTTTATAATAGCAATCAGGCATCTTGGATGTTTGCGGTACATTGTAAATAAACCACAGGTAAGTCCTGTGTCCAGGCACTTTAATGCATTGTGCCTTTAATTGGTGGTACACCTCATCTCTCATGACTTATTGGATAAAGATACTGGACTCAAACCGGTCTTTGGATGTACATTGTTCCTCTGCCAGTTGTGGCTCTGGGCAAAGTTCCTCAGACACAACTTTATCGTAGACAGATGCTTTTGAGGAACCAGCTTGTGGTCTGTTGGGATTGATCTGCCGTCAGTGTCCAAGAGAGAAGCACTTGATTTCTTTTCGGGTGAGCAGGCAGCTGCTGGCTGGTGGGGTCTCAATCAGTCAAACACATTTTCTGGAAATCAAAAACTGCCCACAAATGACAGATGAGTCTTCTGAAGTTGCCAGACTTAAATTAACTGAACAATTCTAAGTAGAAACTAGTCGATTCCTAGCGATTCAAATACTTTGTACACATTAAAGACTATGTGCCTGTTAACTTATTAAAAGGTGGATGCCAAAGCCGGCTCTTCCCCTGTGCTCTCTGAACTCTGACGACGGTATGTGGAAGGGCACTCTTAAAATGGGAATGTGCAGCTGTCAGTGTTTTCAACACACCCTTACGTGTGGCACTCTGACTTCTAATCACAAAAGGTCATGGTTTTCCCTGTAAGATGGACGCACCTCAACCATGGCATGTGTATGAAGCCGTATGTGGAGAGGAGGCTGCCTGCTCAGGCTTGGACACCAACTGCAGTGGGAGCATGTGTCTTTGTCTTTCACCCATTCTTTTGGGGACCAGCTGTGCCCAGAGTGCGAATGCCGAGCCCAGTGATGCTGCTGCTATAAATATGCGTCAGTGAGGGTGAGTAAGTGACAGCTGTGCAGTGGACCAAGGACACACCGTCTCGGCACTCCCGGACAAGTCACTCCAAACAAGGCAACTCCAGCGTGAACGAACAACACATATATGTTTTATGTATCCACCTGCCTAGCCAATTCACTCATATACTTGTCATAATTAGATTTTACAAAAAATGTATATGCTCTATCAAGACACCAATATGATCAAATTCACATATCAATCAATTCAATGTGTTTTCACCACTACTGTCTTTGATTTGGGGGCGCAGATGGCTCAGTGGGTAAAGGAGTCAGACTTGTAGTCAGAAGGTTGCCAGTTCGATTCCTGACTGAGCCAAATGTCATTGTGTCCTTGGGCAAGGCACTTTACCCTAATTGCTCCCAGGTCGTTGCTGTAAATAAGAAATTGTTCTTAGTCAACTTACCTGGTTAAATAAAGGTTAAATAAGAAATAAAAAAAATTGGTGGACTCAACACATCCTATATCCGTATGACTCAGGGTCTGTAAGTGAAACAATACAGCCGTGTGGTATATTTCAACTAATATTAAAATATGTATATTATTTAGTATGAAAATCTAGTACTTTTCAATCACTGCACTTTAGTACTTTTAAAACAATTTCACAATTCTACTCAGCTAGGATTTTGATGGTTGACTTTCACATCTGACAAAGTACTTTTTCCACCACTGTGCAACTGAGAGCTTCCCTAGGTGTTCGTACCAGGCTGTTTGTTTCTTTGTGTATGTGTGCCCTTTTCAAGTGTGACCACCTGTCTTTTGTTAATAAATAAATAAACATGGGCCACGCCAGCTGTCCCTTGCAGTCCGTTCAGAGGTCAAGGGCTCCCACCGCTGGCCTTGTGAGATGGTGGACACTTACAACTTTCCTCTCAAAAACTTCTCTCAAGTCAGCCTCTGAACTGTGGAATAAATACACACAGCATGGAAGAAGCCCAAATATAGCAGGCTAGAAATTAATGTTTTTGCTATTTTGTCATTTATCACGGAGCACCCCTCACAGCTAGTAATCCATATGAAATTGCATATGATTTCTATACTTAGGTTTATGTAGAAATTAATGTGATGATAGTGCTACGAATTCCCAGAGAACTGAAGCACTGTTTACAGTGTGAGCTCTCAGTAGTGAAGGACCCTTATTTACTGGGAGCTCGTGTAGCCCGTTCTGGGTGTTTATGAATGATCTTGGGAGGACATTGTTTTCTTTGTGCTGTGGTGGCCGGCCAGCGCTGCGGTGTCGTCTGTTTGTGAATAAAGTGCAGGGGAGTAGCAGCGGACAATAGAAGCGGCTGAGCTACTGCCCACGCTCACAATGGCATGGTGGGATGAGGCAGTATTTTGGGGGTGGGGTGGAGGCTGGGTGGATGCTGCCTCATCTGCACGCTAAAGAGTGGGTCGGCTGGGGGAGGGTGGTGGGAACTCCCAAAACCCCACCCCTACTGAGATTGCAGAGCAGCTGGATGTCTTTTTCAATGTACAGTGGGAGACCCCTCTGCAAAAAACACGACCATTGAACTGGCGTGGAGATCTCCAATTAGACACATTTGTTTTACTTGTGTAAATTATTTTAAGTTTTAAATTTTACTGGATTGCTGTGGGATTAATGAGGGTAAACTAATTCAAAGTAATCGCAGGTATTTCCTCTGGTAACAAAAAAAACAATGACATGCCCCCACATTGGACAGATGAGGAGCCACAGTGTTATGACAGTGTTGTCTGTATACAGTCCTCTACCCACACACTGATTGGGTGTTGCGTTTGCTCAGGCAACAAGAAACTCTCCTTGACAGTGTCTTAAGGTCAACCGTGGAAAATAATTTTTCCAGAGGAGATTATTCCTTGAATTTTACATTATATATAGATTGAGTTAAATCTGTAGAAATGCTTAAAAATCAAAATAAAGTTTAGTTTTAATAACTTTTTCTATGACTTTGTTATTAGAATATAAAATAAAAGATTAAACAACTGCCCAGAGCTGTGCAGCTACACTGGTGAGGTTGACATGGTAACAAAAGAAATCCACACGAGTCACAGAACAGCCTTTTGTTTAATCTATGCATTATCTTAATAAAGAACTAACTCAAGATTGTCACATCTCCACAGCACACACACCTAAGCATACTCTGAAAGCGCAAACAAAACACACACACAAAAAATCTATTACAGATCATAATAAATTGCTTGGAGTTCTATACAATATCAATTCTGCATAAGATTGTCCCCTAATCTATAAATCACTAACACTGAAGCAATTGATTACTATAAAATATACCTTTCTTATTAAAAATTATATTAAATTCTAATGGCACTTCTACAAATTCTATTAAAAAGATTTCCAATGACAGTTCATAGCATTTTACAAATCAAAATTCGGAGAAACAATTCAATAAATATTTCTCGTGATTATACACAATTTCACAGTCTTCACCTGCCAAAGACAAAATTCCAGTATTAACGTAACCTAATACTCAGTTTTAGACTTTAAAATTCCTACAGCAGGAATTAGGAGAACGTAACCCTGCAATTAGGAGCAGCGGCGTGAGTCTTCATGACTGTCATGAATCTATATCACATTAAACATATCTAGGTTCATTTCTAGGTTCATTCCTAAACATGGACTTGGCTTACAACCAACAGACAAATACTTGTATTGTTTGCTTGACATTAAATTGATGAAAAACCTTTACAAAAGAACATTTGAAATTATTAAACAGTAACAAAGCCCAAACCTGAAACCCATTCTAAAAGCAGCAGGAACTAATAGGCAGAGTTGACATTTTGATATCTTCAAAATAAAAGACAGAACAGAGGTTTAAATGGTCTGGAGGATTTCATCACAGCAGTCTGTAGCAACTTTACAGTGTACAAAAAGGGCAACTCCAGGTGCAACACTTGTCTGTGTCTGCAAGGCACATTGTGATGATCCTGGAGGTATAAATAATGACTGAAAATCCATCCATTTTACATATATTTAGTTTTCTAATGCTGTCGAAATACATCAGAGAAAACAATAAATCTTTTTTTACTGCATCAGAAATGTTCCTTTCAAACGAAAAGAGACAAAATAAGTGACTTACTCAACATTCTTGTGTGTTTTGATTGAAATCCCACACATTGATAACACTACATTACATTCAGCATTCCGCTTCATGAAATATTGCCAAAGTAATTTAAGGAAGAGTATGAAATGAGTATATACCTGGATGTTAATAATTGAATACTACTTATGGATTACTTTCCCAATTATAAAGTTCAGATTAATCACTTCGCAATACATCATCATCAGCGCCAACACTTGAAAAAATAAATTCTCTCCCAATTCAAGAGATAGTGTTGATGAAGATTCTACAGAGTCACTGGGGTGTCCTCCCCACACAGGAGGAACAATGAAGTACTTATCTAATGCATGCTGGGAATCCGAAGCTGTTCTTTGAAGCCTCTAGGACAATGCACCTGTTTACTGTCTCCCAGGTTTCGCTTTGCTAAATACCTTTCTAGCATTCCAACGGCTCCCTTCAATACAAAAAGTGCAGCCAGACTCATGGTGCCTATTTCCCCACAGCAAGAAAAGAGATGCACAATGATTCTTAAGAGCAACCTGGAACAGGAGAACAATGCTTATATTGTGTGACCTCTATAGGTATTCTATACCGTGTGTGTTCTGTGCTGGGAAACAACTGCTTCCTTTACCAAAACATCAGTCGTAGCAGTAATATTCCCTGTTCTCAAGTGAAGACTGTATGAGAACATGAGTTTGAACAGCAAACCAAAATCAATCTTGAGTGAAACAAGAAAAGGAAACTGAAATCACAAAAAAAAAACAGGGAAGACAAACCTCTTACCTAAGAGATTGAAGTAAGACACCTTGCTTTCTCAACTCTGGCTCATCTAATACAGAGGAACAACATTTTGATAAATAGAATATATATTTACAATAAATATACAAATAGTAAGAAATAGCAGCCTAGACAAAATCAGTGTTGAAACTAAATGCATGCTCAAAACAAGTGCTTTGCTGTGTCCTGTGAGAAAAAAAATTGAAAATGCAGTTTAAGATTTGTGTAAGACATTAACAGATCAATTAATTACAGTGAAAGGATTTGCTGAAAATAATAAACAAGCCCAATACCAATGAAACAGTACCAAGACAGCCTAGGTAAACCCCAAACCATGTGAAGCTAATAAATAATTCTGATCAAGTCTTCTCAGGACAGATTAATCAAATATCTTGAACTACTCAAGTTCTATTAGTCCATGTATAAGAACCAAAGAACAACTACAAAACAACCCTTCCAAAACATGACAGGCACATGAAGTACACATTTTGCCAAATAGTCTGCCAAGTTTCACCCAAAGAACCAGTTCATGTTATCAGTAGCACTTCACCATTAAGAGGAGACAGAAAGAGTACATCCACAGCACACATTTTCTTGGAGATGAAGTGAGGCACAAACAGTTCACCTCAATCTCTCTCTGCCCTAGATCAGCACGCCTTTAACATTTCTACAGTATATGGACAGCGAAGGAATATGTATGTTTGGTTACAATTAGTTTACAGTGCCATAATAGTCAGCCCAAAAAGTCCAATCATTAATCAATTGGCATAAAACTGCAGAGGGCAATCGTTCGGTGTTAACAATGCATTTGAAAGCCCAGAGATGAGTTGTATTCAAGGCATACTTGTTGGAGAACAGTGTCAATTTAAGTAGGCACACATTTTACATTAGCTGCAGTCCTTTAACTTTATAAGTAACACCTGTATGCATTTAGCTAGACCGTGAAGGTGACAACACAATCCCCCACCCCGTCAAACAGCAGCGTGATCCTAAGATGTGGGTCAAAAAGTTCACCATGAGATGAAAAACCTTTCCACTTATGAAACACTAGCCACCAGAAAACATACAGGAACAGTCCATCTTAGACCTGTGTGTTCACTGCCTTACAATGTTTTCCTGTTAAGCAGGCCAACTAATAAATATGGTTGGATTTAAAATAGAAAATATATTGTTACTCATGGACGGATTTTCTTTCCCTATGTCCCTATATGAACTAATCAAAAATGTTGTTCATTAACTCAGAAATCTACTATAATTCACTTGCACATAAGATATGTACGTGGACAGGACTTCTAGCGAAATTGTCATCAAGCTCAGCAGTTTTGCACTACCAAGACAAAAATAAACTAGTGCAACATTGTCCCTCTCATCATATATCCAGCTCGAGTTGAGAAATCACTCCAATTTAGTCATGTGCAACTAAATCCTATAGGCCAATGATATCGCCCAACATCTTTCCAGTGAAATCCAGGTTTGTTCATTTTAACATTGCTACATTTGAATGTAAATGCCACATGAAGTAGAATTCCAGAGGATATGTCTAATAACATAGGAATATGAATAACTAGTGCTGTACAAGAAAAGTCTGTAGTGGTAGTAATCTGGGAGTCATAACACTTTGCTCAGTCTTCTTGCATGGCACTGGTAATCGGGGTTTATCCAATAGCAAGAGTCTTGACAAGGCCACAGTGGAACTTTCGTATGTGGCGGTACAGGTCCCCCGACTGTGTGAAGCGCCGTTCACACCACTTGCAGGCATGAGGCTTCTCGCGCGTGTGAACGACAGCATGCCGGCTTAAGTTATGGGAGTACTGGAAGCTCTTGCCACACTGGCCACAGGTGTATGGCTTCTCGCCAGAGTGTGTACGCTCGTGACGCTTCAGGGTGTACATGCAGGAGAAGCTCTTGCCGCACTGTGAGCAGGTGGGGACCGAGCCGTCGGGGGACAGCTTGGAGCGCGCCCCGTCCTTCTCCCGGAAGTGTGAGCTGAGGTGAAGCTGCAGGACGTGGGGACTGGGGAACACCTTGCTGCAAAGCGGACACACACACACCTGTTGCCCTGGGGGTAAGAGCACCCCGCTGGAGGTGGAGATGTCCGAGGATGCCAGGTCGTCCTCCTCCTCCTCGCTGTCCCCCAGCAGCCTCTCCCTCCTCCCGTCGTCCCCTCTGCCTCTCGTGGCATCCCTCCCCCCGCAGCTCTCGCCCTCCTCCTCCATCAGGTCCTCCTCCTGGGAGAGCAGGGCCGCGGCGGAGCCGTTGTTGCCTGGGAAGAGGGCAGCGAACCCTGTCACCACTGAGCTCCTGGCTCTATTCCCAAAGGGCTGGCTCTCCGGGCTCATCGACTCACTGTCCCCCTGCTCTGACAGCAAGTCGTGTTCGTCTTTAACAAGTGGCTCAGTGCCCTGCTGCTGGCTGTCGAGGGCCAGCTGTCCCGACACGTAAGAGGGGTGTAAGGGATCTCTGCTAGACAGTGGCTTGAAAGACAAATCCAGAGCGCAGTCCATGTCATGTGAAGCCCGGGACCTCAGGGACAGGGATACTGTGGAACTACTGACATCAGCTTTTGTTTTTCCAGCTGTTTGGACGCAGGGCTCGGCCTCTGCTGACAAATAATTGACACCTACAAGGTCCGGGGACCTGCCAGGGTGACCGTTTGCCTTCTGCCTGCTCGGCGCAGACCTATCACAATCTGTGACAGCCAGCCTGACTTCGCTGTTGTCCATGTCAAACTCATCTCCTGGGGGGGTTCTCTGGGGGGGCGGCTGTATCTCTGTCTGCCGCCGGCCTGGCCCTGGCTGCTTGCTGTGCAGCTCGCTGTCTGAGGAGATATCCTTGTCCAGACAGCTAAGCGCTATCCCCTCACTAACCTTCTCATCCAGGGAGCACAGTTCCTTATCTTTGAGCTTTCCTTTGCACACTTTCACTATATCATACATGTGAAGGTAACTGGCCGCAGCCAAGACATCCTCGACAGGCAGGGTGTTGAATTCCAGCTTCCCCTCATACATAAATTCAAGGAGCAGACTGAAAGCCGGGGCTGTCACAATGTCACTGTTCAGATGCACAACGTCCCTTTTGTCTGGCTGGTCCCTGTAGAAGAGATGGAAGTACATGCTGCATGAAGCCAGCACTGCTCTGTGCGCTTTGAAACGCGCCTCCCCGACGAGAACTGAGCAGTCACAGAGAAAGCCTTGGTGACGCTGCTGACTCAGGCAATGCAGCAACTGGCGGCTATGGTCTGGGAACTCCATTCTTCCTTCATAACCTGATGAAAAACAGGAAAAACTGGATATTGAATAAACGAAATGCGGCCATTTAGAGGGCGCTGCAGAGAGTTAGCAACGCATCTGGTATTCCAAGCAATTGCAAACAAAAGTAACCCAACCCCCAAGGAAAAGTACAGCAAAAATGTAATTCACCTGCAGAAAATACTAGTCTGTCAATTCAAACTAAACATTACAATTCAGATGCAAGAAATCCACACAAAGTTGTTAAAAATAAAATAAAAGTAAAAATCAAATCATGATTTCAATGTTTTTTAAATTACTGCAAAAACTCAATTACATTATTTTGTTTGAGCATCAATATGCGTACTATACCTAATGTTTATGTTTTATTGAGCTTGTTTTTTTTTACTAAACGTACCTTTCGTTGAGGTTACCAACAGCAGTCGGAAGAGTTAAATCATTAGTTTTTGCGCTTCCCATGGAAATGCGAAACGAGCGGACAGGGCACAAACAGTCGTACGCACACGCGTTTCCACACAGCCTAAAACGATCGCTATTCAGCTGGTGTTGTTCGTGTGTAGTGAACAATCATGAAGAACAGATCATCTACCAAGCAAGCAAACACAGAGACTGGTTAAAACTCCGGCTTGTGGATACCAGCACTCGCCTATCGGCCAAGGTTAAGAAAAAAAGCCATAGGGAATGAGTAAACTGGTGCTCTGTTTGCTAATTACACTGCAAGCTGTGGAGTCAGCTGCTCTGACATCACTGCAATGGAAACGCTACCTCCAGCTGTGCTCCCCTTTACGCCATATGTTAGCCTACGCGGAATCGAACTACGTACAAAAGAAACACAAACTTGTTTTAGAGGTTGTATCAATCCAAAATATATACTTTTCCACAAAATGCGTATTTAGCTATGGAAACAAGGCCACTTGGCAAAAATTGATGTATGGATAACTTTACGTGTCTTTATCTTTAAGAACTGGTCAGATACGTGTAATACCAGTTATGTTATATTGGTTTAAAAACATTGCATATTAAAATAGCAATAGACCAGACATATATAAAACATACATAAATTAACCCCAGATATGTATATATAAACTTTTCATTAGGCCTAACTTACATAATAAACCCACCACAGTCTACATTTGTGTACTCCAGTTTTGCCTGCTTAAGGAAAAGAAGCAGAAGATATAACGTAATAAGATAAGGTTCGCTATGGTCGTAATCCATGGAAGCCTTTAAACAGCGAAGGAACTCAGCAACTGTCGCTGACCAAGCCAACTGCGCTGCACCGAGGCAGCGATGTGTGTAATAACTTTCGGTTTCAACATTTTCATTGTTCAAACGCTAATACTTACATATATATTTATATTCGCCGTGTTTTTCTAAATGTTCCGACGTCCTTTCATGATGTACGGCCAGATGTTCGCTTCTCCTGAGTACTGCCGTTTCTTGAGCTCAATTCGACCCTGGCAGGCAAGCTGCACTCGGTGCTATGTGTCAAGCAGGTTGTTAATGGACCAGTCTCGCGATAACGTCGACCACAATAACTTCTGTACTACTGCATGAACTCACACAGTGGCAGCAAGTAGCAGTGTTTCTTGAGAAACTCGTTTGAATTTCCCGACCTAAAACTATCGATTTAATTATTTTTTGTAATACGAAAAAACACGATTGATGGTTTGAAAGACATCTGTGCGCGCACGGCGTAATATGAGCAAGCATTTTTGTTCTTTCTTAGATGTCCCTTTTCTCTATGCTTTGTTCTATACCTGTCTTTGGAGAATACAAAACAATCTCATAATAGTTTATCAGATAGTGGAAAAAAATTATCTGTTGCTACAACTTTGTATGAGCGTTGGCAGCTGGACAATAATTTAACAAAAAATACTAAACGTTTACATTAATCCAAAAGGAAAAGAAGGCAGGTGGGGTTGACAGAATAAAGAACTGAACACTAATCCTATACTGGGGTAAAATCCCCTGGTAATAAACGAACCAGCCAAGCGGTGTCCCAGAATATGTTTAACCATAAGGCTATTGCTACCTGCAATAACTTTTTCTCTCACAGCTATACATTCTTATAAAAATATTCAAACTGTGCTCTTCAGCTGTCCTTAGAGAACCCTTTATGTTTCCTAGAAGAACCATTTCATGGTTCATGGAAGAACCATTTTTGGTTCCAGTTAGAACCCGTTTTGGTTACACAGTGAAGCCTTTCCAGTCATGATTCTAGATGGAATCTTAAAGTATGTAACTTGGAACCAAAAAGGGTATGATAGGAACTATTAAGAGGTTTTCCTGTTCTGTTAGCCAAAGAACCCTTCTGGAACCCATTTTTTCTAAGACTGTATGTGATATATGTTTATTTTCAAATTATGGAACCTATTATATTAACATATTCCTGTACGACATTATTAAACAAATGCAAAATTGTGATGAATAGTTAATAAATCAAAATACAGACTCTGTTGTGTTCCGATGCTTGAATCTTTCTCGTTCAATAATAAAAATATTTAGTCACATATTTTCTTTTTGTTGAACATACAATTGCTAAAGTTTATGAACTACAAAACAAATAAAGGCTTTAAGTTGCAGCTGCTCATCTTGTGTTCTCCACGCCCACCTGCAACTGTTTGAGTCACCTTTGCCCTGGGTTCCAGCTGTCATGTATTTTGAAAGGACCATTTCCGGCCACTCCTTTTACCTCTTGACAGAATGGAATGAGCAATGTGACGGGAGAAGTCAGGCACTGGTCAGGGGGTACCAATGGCAAAATATTACCCCCCAGCCACTGTTTTATTTAATTAAGCAATTGACATTAGATCTCTAATCCGTGAGTAATAGCGCCCCAAACCAATTCCACATAACACTTAGAAAAACACATAAAAAACAGCAGTTTTATTTATGCTATGTGAAATGTCGTTAAACCAATAATGCATGTAAAATATGTCTGTTTGGTCACAAGACGCAAGAATGAAGAATCTGTAACAGACAATGGGCGCATATTAGAAAATAAGTTTTGCTGATTGAATAAATATAATTTTTAGAAATTGCAATAACAATATGTGCCAAATGACAACAATGTATTTGTTTGGGCACTCCATGCAAAGAAAAGCTCAGTGGATGAGAGCAAGCCCACTGGCAGCCCATGTGGTGTGGTTTGTGTTGATGGGGTCGGGGTGAGACAAAGCAGTGGTTGTGCCCAAGGACTGTGGCCTCTGAGAGCAGCTCAGAATGGTGAAGTTTCTCACACAGAGAGAAAGGGAGAGAGGGGTGGAGAGAGAGCGCACTTCCTGGAGGGTCATTCTTCCTCTGCAATCATCAATGGCATTATCCCCCTGACCCACTCCTCGCTTAGACACACAAAGGCCCTGCATTCCTTTGCAATCTGACTGTCATCCCAGCCAGGCACAATTGAACCAAATCACTCATTCCTCTGGACCAATGGGCTCATCAGGGGGCTGGCCATGAATGATAACTCAAGGTTTGTATGCATTTTAATTGTTACTATTTATATCACATATTATCTTTCAAGTTTTTCCCTTAATGTATTCAATTGTATGTAGAATATGATTCAAATAGAAACATAGAGATGGTTAGAGCACATGCACTGTGAGAAAACACGTTTCAAAATGGTTATCACCATTGAAAAGAATCACAGTTTTAATATAATCAACTACTTGGGACTCCTTCCCTTAATGGGTAATCTCTCTTGGTCAATGGTAGATCAGGAGGGATCAGATTCTTCCCGTTCTTCAAGAGGGATAAGTCAACTATATTCAGAAATTGACTATTTGGAGTGGAACTTCCCATAATGCTACATTCAGATGCTATAATGTACACAGACAAGAACACTTTCCATCTCTATGATAATTTTCTTAAAAGTCACTTCCGGTTGACACGCAAAGAGAGAGAGATTGTATAAAGAATGTTTATTGGCTTAAGGTGTGCATATTGCAGAGTTTATTATCTACAAAGCATATTTCTCTCAATGTTTTCACAAAAAAGTTTCACAAATGTATTCTCATATAATTCTATTCATATTTTGTAGCAGGATTTCTGCTGTCTTCACTATGTTAAATCAGATATTGAATATACACTGTATGCACAATTATTAGGCAAGTCAGTATTTTGACCATATCATCATTATTATGAACATGTATAAACTGAAATGCTTATTGGATTTAAGCATATTAGGTAATGTGTATTTATGTAATGAGGGAGGGTGTGGCTTAAGGAGATCAACACCCTATATCAAGGTGTGCATAATTATTAGGCAGCTTCTGTTCCTCAGGCAAAATCGGGCAAAAAGTGATTTATCTTACTCAGAAAAGTCATACATTTTAAAGTCTTTCAGAGGAATGCAGCACTTGAATTTGCCAAGATATTGGGGCATAATCTCAGAACTATCAAATGTTTTGTGGCAAATAGTCAACAGGGTTGCAAGAAATGTGTTGAGAAAAAAAGAGACAAATTAACGGCCAAAGATTTGAGAAGACTCAAATGTGAAGCTACCAGGAACCCATTATCCTCCAGTGCTGCCATATTCCAGAACTTCAACCTACCTGGAGTACCCAGAAGCACAAGGTGTTCAGCGCTCAGAAACATGGCCTAGGTAAGGAGGGCTGAAACCTGAACACCACTGAATAAGACACAAGTTGAAAGGTCAAGACTGGGCCAAGAAATATCTGAAGACAGATTTTTCAAAGGTTTTATGGACTGATGAGATGAGAGTGACTCTTGACGGACCAGGTGAATGGGCCCATGGCTGGATCAGTAACGACTGATCCACCTCAACTCAGACACCAGCAAGTTGGAGGTGGGGTACTGGTATGGGCTGGTATTATTAAAGATGAGTTAGTTGGACCTGAAGATGGACTAAATCTCAACTCCTAAACCTACTGCCAGTTTTTAGAAAACATTTTCTTCAAGCAGTGGTACAGGAAAAAGTCTGCATCTTTCAAGAAGACCATGATTTTTATGCAGGACAATGCACCATCGCATTGCATCAAAGTACTCCACTGTGTGGCTAGCCAGTAAAGGCCTTAAAGATGAAAGAATAATGACATGTTCTCCTTCCTCACCTGACCTAAACCCTATTGAGAACGTGTGATCCCTTCTCAAACAGTCGATTTATGGTGTAGGAAAACAGTACACCTCTCTGAACAGTGTCTGGGAGACTGTGGTTGCTGCTGCACAAAAAGTTGAATGTGAACAGATCAAGAAACTGACAGACTCCATGAATGGAAGGCTTGTGACTGTTATTTAAAAGAAGGGGGGCTATATTGGTCACTGATTTGTTTTGAAATGTCAGAAATGTTTATTTGTAAATTTTGAGTTATTTGTTTATTCTAATTTTAACAGATGTTTTTTATTTAGTTAGCATAATTATTTTGCACACTAATAAAATAACTCACTTTTACTTTCTTAACTATTCAGATTTGAGGTGTATTTTTTATTTTGGATTGACAGAGAGCACTAAATTTGTTCAATTATGAAATTAATCCTCAAGAATACAACTTGCCTAATAATTGTGCACACAGTGTCTTGCATTGCAGATATTGCAAACTACATTTCGCATGAGATTTAAAGCTAATAAGCATTGTTGAAGCAAACATTTTTTAGACAGAAAAATGAAAGAGCAAATGTGAGATAGAAACATGCTTAGTGTTTATTTCTGCTAAAGAAAAAGTGCATAGAATGTTTATGAATACGCTAAAGGAGAAGAGAGACGGGTGGCCTCTGATGGAGACTGAGGAAACCACTAAACATGTTCCTACCATATCAGTCAAATCAGCAACCTTCACGGATACACCATCAACCAGAGTTGTAAAGAGTACCAAGTAAAAGTACTCAGCTGTGTTCACCTATTTTGGGAAGATCCTAATTAAAACCTAATTTTACCAGATAAGGGGAGTTCATAACTTTGTTTTCATTCAATTGGTCACTGGTTAGCAGAGGTGGACAAAGTACAGAGTTCACAAGTTTTGGAAGGTCCCTACTTAAGGCCAAAATGATCAGGTAAAAGGAATTTACATCTTACTGGTGACCATGATTGATATTTCCTTTACTCTTTCTTATTGTTTTTCATGTTACTGTTAAGATTTTAACTCCCTTTACCTGATTATTTTGGTCTTAAGTAGGGACTTCCCGAAACTTGTGAACTCAAAGTTACTCAGAAAAGTACTTTTACTCAAGTAAATGTCCATCTCTGCTGGTTAGGTATAAACTCCTTTTTACCTGGTGATTGTTGTCTTAATTAGGTACTTCCCAAAATGTGTGAACTCAGCCTAACCCAGAAAAGTACTTTTACTTCGTACTTTTTACAACTCTGCCATAAACTACTCAACATTGGGTCCGATTTGCAAACAAAAGAGGACAGATTCATCACTTGAAAACAAAGGCAGATTAGCAGCTACAACCGGTCTGCCCTGTTGAAACGATAACAGCATGGAAGTACAAGTGGTTATGAGCTAATTTACCTGACAATGAGGGGAAATGGCACAGAACTAGAGGCAGGAGTAAGGGAGTCAATAAACATTTCATCAAGGGGGTGGTTAGAAACCTCATCCGCCTTTATCCCTCTGCCAATATTACTGAATTATTACAAATCCTTTCACCAAATCTCTATTAAAACAATGCTGATAGTTCAGCACAGTAACATTTGCAAAGAACTGGTACTAGTATGTCACAAGATATTACTTACCTTGGAAAGTTCTTTACATACCATTTAGTCTCATAAATATACCTGTTTGGACTTTTTAAATGACTTACTATCTGTCGATTTAGCCATACAATACACCTAGTTAAATTATTTACAGTGTTTGAAAATATTTTTTTCCTTTTATGATTATTGATAAAAAACAAATTCTAATGTTGCAGCACTGTCCTGGGGGCATGTTACATATATAGAGGAGGAGCAGTTAGGATTAGGTGTTTTGCAGGCAGACAGAAGGACAGAGCTTCACCGTATCAGTAGATGAATTAGAGTCAAGGCACATTTGAACACCAGCCAGATGCACTTACCTCTAGGCCACCTTGCTGCCCTTAAATTACAGGTGACCTTTGGCCAATTCTATATTTTTTTGGTGACTGATGTTGAGAAAACTTTCCCTTCAGAATGTAAGTCAAACAAAACAAATAGGTCTAATTGAAAACTAAACAAACAGTGACAAATTGTAATTATTGCCACAGAAATGTTGACAACATATTTCAATTACAGAACAGTATTGAAAAGTTTGCCTAAAGGAAGCATCAAACCAGTATTCTGTTACCACACGTTGGGCAGTTTTTAGTGAAACCCGTATTGCAGGATTGATGTACCAATTTTTCCAATATTAAAATTATCTTGAAGACAGGACTTCGGTAGCCTACTTTATATAAACCAACAAATACTTCCAGGACATATGTATGCTTTAAAATTTTGCGACCATAGTAAATTAAAAGTACACTCTCAGAAAAGAAGGTACCAGAATGTACCAAAAATGGTACAAAACTTGTCACTTGGGCTGTACCTTACTGAGGTACGAATATTGTACCCTTCAGTATGGGTCCATATTTTTACCATTGATATCTGTATTTCTAATGAGAAACGTATGTACCCTGAGGGACAAAACTGTACTTAAAGGTAACCTGGCCGCATGGATAAACTCAAAGTCACGAAGGTGATGCTTTTATGATAGTGCCCTACATTTATAAATGTGTACAGTTTTGTCACTCAGGGTATAAGCGTCCCATTATAATTACAGATATAGTAAAATATGGACCCATGCCAAAAGGTACAACATTCGTGACTTGGTAAAGTACAGACCCATCGACAGTCTTTGTACCATTTTAGGTACATTCTCGTACATTCTTTTCTGAGATTGTATGAGTAAATTTATTGCGATATTGAATGAATACCAGGGTTTGCATCTGCGCAAATAAGAGTTTGGGTAAAAGGTTCAGTTTGAAGGAGTGGTTTTCTTTCAGAGTTTTATGGTTTGATTAACTTTAACACCATTGTTTTTTGTTTTGCATATATTCATACTAACAACATTAGTAGAATGAGTTGGTTACTGTGAAATTGCCGTCAAACATTATTTTCCCTGTGTGCTCGCTAACAGGACATTCCGTCTCTAGGACCTGGGAGATGAGTATGCCATAGAAGCATTGCAGACGAACGTTTGGGAGGTGTAGTGGAAGAAAGGCAAGAGAAACGGAGTAAATGAGAACGCTTTTGTCCAGGTTATTGAAGGACTTATCACCTAAATATATCGCCGAAACAGCTCATTATAATGCAACGGACACACTTTTGAAATCCAGTCCAGGTAAATTCCAGAATTTTGTTTATCTTGTTGACTGTGAGGTCGACTGCTACTAGCGAGGGTAGGTCCCATTGTATTAAATAGGATGCGGTTATTCTCACTCAAACTGCCCTAGTGCTAGGCCCCATATCCAATCTAAAATCGCTAAAATGTGCGCCTAAAATAAAGTGCATTCCAGGCATCATTTTATTCTTGCCTGTTGATATTTTTAAGAAATTCGTTAGGCTAACAAACTTGATCACAACAAACATAACACTGTGTTTCTATAACATTGCATTTTATTGACTGACTTTTGAACTGGACATATAATGTCTGCCTTTGAGACAACCTAGATACACGTTTGTCTAATCCATTTACACAAGTCACCTAATACAGGAACTATCAGTTTTCTGAATGAACTTTATGCCCGACTTTACAAAATGTTTTAAAAACAAATGTTGATTTTGTGTTATTGTGGCCAGTGCAACACTGAAATATAGCCATTCCTAGCCCTGTCACACGCTAAAAGATTTTTCACTTTGTTCATTCATAATTACACTCATCCAAACGGAATCTGTCACGTTTTGCATTGTTTTTACAATGTAGCAATGACTGGGACATTAGACGTGACACCAAGTATCCAGCTTCTGTTTTGTAATGATGATGTGTGGGCCAACTGTCTGTATCTGTCTGATGCGTGTATTGTGGCATGCACAGAGTTGACTGTTTTCCAACTCATTGTTCCTTCACTCAGGCATGTAGCAAAACATTTTCGGTTTCTTTGGCATTATTCAATGTTCTGTTTTCTTCTTGCACATCCTTATTAAGCCTGCTTAAAGTCTATTCATCTCCAAATTGACATTTATTTATATTTTAAGGATGTAACGTTTGAGAAAATTTGGATACACCATGGTTTTGAGCTACTGTCTGCCTCTGCTTTAAACGTAAAAATGTACAAGCAAGTTTGCCTCCAGTTTAAGTTGTAACATTTACATCTGTTGTAACTCTAGCACTGGAAACATAGTCCTAGACATGTCTCATAGGTGATCATTTATTTTGTGTCATGAGACAGAATGTGTCTGGCCAAAGTCTTTTTATGTTGAGGGACCCAGGAAGACATCACAGCAGTAGCATGTGACATGGGTCTGGGACTGGTGAAGAGATGTTGTAACTGTTTCACTCTGCTCTTCCGGGGAAAAACTGACAGCCTCCTCCCCCTCATCCTCATTATTCTGTGAAAGGACTTTGAGTTCCTCTTGCCTTGTTGATGCAAATGTGCCATCGGTCGCATGCAAAATCTGAAGACTGCAGCTTGAAACCTAAATTGACTTACTGCACGGTCGTGCTGATTGTGCCCAGTCTGAGGCAGTGTTTTGGGACCCAATCTTTGTGAAGTATCCGCACACAGCCCTCCACACATCATACGGCTGTCCTCCTGTTGCTGGTTGGTCTGGGTCCCAGTCACAGCACTGCTTCATTTGCCACCACACACGTTTACATTCTGATACGGAAACACTCCAGTTAGCCACAACAGCATGATATTGGATTGAGGAAGGCTATGAATGGATAAACTCCTGAGGAAGTGTCAGGAATAATGAGACTGTAATCCTTGTATAGCTTATGTTTTCTTGTGTATGACTGGGTGTTCCTAGTGTAAGGTGCACCAATACAAACATGACTGTGACAGACATGTCCAGTGATTTGACCTCATGCATTCTATTACTAATACTACTGTTAACAGGAAACACTCCCATTGACACACAGTAGTAGTGGGACTGCCCCCTTGTATAGGACAACTCCCACATTGGCAAAGATCCACACATATGCCTACCTGTTGCCTTGGTATTTAAACTCAATCCAATTGTGGGATGATAACCAGACAAGAACATTAATCAACAAGTGTTTGTCTCTTACCTTTCAAAAGTGTTTTAAAACCTGAATGATGAATGATTGAAAGCCAAGCGAGCAGAGAGAGAGAGGGGAAAAAGCACGCAGGCGGTGGCCCAGGGCCCCTGGACCATGTGACCTGCTGTCAGGGTACTGGGTTCATTCAGTTGCTACAGCGTTGGCTGAGTCCTGGCCATTACCCAGCTTTTCCACACAGCCCACAGTAGCGTCGGCTCAGTCACACTAAACAGAAACACTGTGTTGTGGCTCCGCAGCCAGACCAGTGTGTGTGTGTGTGTGTGTGTGTGTGTGTGTGTGTGTGTGTGTGTGTGTCAGCGTCAGCGTCGATCCAGTGTGTTTGTTGGGCACTGGCTTGGTCCGGGGGTTTTGATCAGTTTGATTCGGTGTCGGTGTGGTCTACTCTGCTCCATTGGACAGAGCTTTTCAAATTTCCTGGAAGCTCTTCTTCCTCTCAGCCTCTGTGACAGACTCACAGTCGCCATAGAGAACTGGTACGGAACTTGCTGCTTTATACATTTCATAAACAGTAAGTAAAAATAACCCTGTCTAGTGTTTCCAGTTAACATAGGTAATATCAATTTGCAAACATGATTACCAGGATAATTTCATGCAGAATTGATCAGTACAGTATTAGTCTCCAGGCCCTTTATTGTAAAATGGTTATAACTCCGGCCTGTCGACAGCCACCAGCTTCCTGTCATTTTCCTTGGCAACCAGTGATGAGGTCATGCTAACCGACCTCGCTTGTGGTGATTGACGGATGGAGGATAAATTGCTTTCATTGGCTGGTCAGACACAGCTAACCCTTTTCAGGAATGTGCAGTTTATGACAATTTTTGTGAAAAGCAACAGAATTTTTTGGTTCTGCATCCGTTCCTCTAGAGCAAAAGGTAAAGTGTCTTATTGGTTGATATTGCACCCCTGAAAATTGCAGAGAAACTGAATATTGACACATGAAATGGGATTTCTGCATGCTTAACACTGGTTTCATTGGTTTTATGTAAGTGTTGGCTCCTGTGATGAATTTAGTGATACCGCCTAGCTTCCCCATGTGAGAGAGGCCACATGCTCATGTTCAACTGAATAATACCCATCTGTGTGGAGCACTGATGTTTTCCACTGCCTGGACAGACCCTGGAGGTGTGGAACCAACATGTTTCCACAGAGTTGCACGGCTGTTGACTGGTGGAGTTTATTCAGATAGGTGGAGAGGAAATGTTTTGCTTCCAGATGAGGCTGATTCATACTTTCACTGTGACATTGAAAGGTAACCGGTGAAGAGGCGGCTGGAGGGCCCTGCCCTGGACTGACTGAAGGCATTTTGGGGAAAAGAGTTGTCTCTCCCTGTGAAAACCCTGGACACACCAAGTTGCCCCCCAATATGGCTGATGTGGCGATAGTGAAAGAAGGATGGCTTCACAAAAGAGGTAAGTGGCTTTCCACAGTTTTGGACTTTTGGTATTTATTATGGTTATTACTCTTAGCAATTTGATTATTTTGGTATTTTTAGAAGGGGGATGGGGCTTGAGCTTGAAACAGCTTGAGGCTGAATTCTCTAAGATGACATGTGACCATAGTTAGTTATTTTCCTAACCCTGAAACAGGTGTTAAAGGACTAAGTGTTAACCTACAGGTTTGGAGGGACTAGCTGTTAACCTCCTG